>AFIR01000707.1:0-155743 GCA_000223685.2 Zymoseptoria pseudotritici STIR04_4.3.1
GGGGGCACGAGGGACTTACGCCGACTTGCCACGCCGACCCGACGGATCGACGGTGGTGTCCGCCGAGGTTCATGTTGAACCAGCAGACGATGATGGGCATGGCTGCGTAGACGCCACAGGTGACGAGGAAGAGGGCGCCGTATTGGAGGTTGTTGTTGTCGTGCACGGTGATGAGGATGCCAAACCCTGTAATCCCAACACAAATACTAAACACGGCAAACGCAAACCGATGTTTCGCCGCATCCGAAACCGTCGCCAGCACCATCGCAAACCCAAACGCCGCAACCCAAGGCGGCACCGAATGCAACTGCGTCTGAATCTTACCATATCCATACGTCTGAATAATCCCCGGAGCAAAGTACGCATACGAGTACGCGGGAACGATCAACCCAAAATACATGAACCCCGCGACGACGACTTTGTAGTCTTTGAAGACCCTGCCGACGTCGGCGCCGGTGATGGAGCGTTCGAGGGCGGACTTGCCTTGGTCGATGCGCAGGCGGGCGGCGACGTAGGATTTTTCGGCGGGGGTGAGCCAGGTGGCTTGTTCGGGGAAGGAGGGGATGAGGAAGAAGAATGCGATGGCGACGAGGGAGGTGAGGAGGCCTTCGAGGATGAAGACCCAGGACCAGTCGCGGATGCCGGCTTTGCCGTCGAGTTTGCCGATTGCGGCGGCGAGGAGGCCGCCGAAGGCGCCGGCTAGGGTTGTGGAGGAGAAGAAGAAGGTGTAGCGTTTTTGGGCTGGGAGGGGAGGAGGGGAGTTAGCTGTGTTCATATGGGGGATGTTGATATGTGTAGGCCGAGAGGATCGTTGGAGTATGCTCCGGACCACGCTTCCGTGAGAACTTACCCTCGTGTCTGCGATACCACATTCCAATGAGATAAAAGCAACCCGGGAACATCCCCGTCTCAAACACCCCAAGAAAGAATCTACCACACCACATCATCAGCATTCACTCCTCTCCTCCCACCAATCCATCCCTCCTTCAAAACAACAGACATACCTCGTAGTCAACAACCCCCCATAACTAGTAACAAACCCCTGCGCCAACGTCACCACGCCAAACATGAACATATTCGCACTCAACCAGACATGCGGCTTGAATTTCTTCAACAAAATATTCGAGGGAATCTCCAGCAGTACATAGGGCACGAAAAAGATGACCAGAGCGGTGTTGTATTGGTTTCCTTCGAGGCCGAGGTCGGCGGAGAGGCCGAAGACGTTGGCGTTGGAGATGTTCACTCTGTCTGTGCGGCATTGTCAGTTGATGCGCTGCTTTGTATAGACGCTGTAAGGATGGGGAGAGATGAACCGAGGAAGGCGAGGAGGTATAGGATGCACAACACGGGGATGATGTGCAAGTCGATTTTCATGAGGAGTTTCCGCTCGGTTGTGTTGGGTGGACAGATGACTTCGTCGGGGTGGAAGTCATCGTCGGCGTAGCCGGGTGTTCCAGTGACGGGGTAAGCATCGTTTGCGCCGGGGTAGTTCTGATATTGCTTATGTTCTTGGTCAACGGAAGATGGAGGCGAGACGCCCTTTGACTTGAACGGGGAGCGCATTGTGAGGTGACTCAGGTGCGGTCACTGTATGCTTGGCGGTCGTGAGATGATCTAGCATTCACCGGTTGTAAAGAGATGGGAAGAAGAGAAAGTTTCTGCGCCCTACCAAGATGACCGAACATGAAATCGACTTCGGTCAAGTCGAGTCGAGTCGGTCCCTTGAGAGAAGAAATGCGCTTGTCCATACCGCATTTCGTAGCCGAACTCGCCGATCTCCAGCTGTGTGGACCATAATTCGTTCGTCGGTGCGACTTTCTCGCCTCCACAAGTAAATCCTTTGCGGGGAACGCACGGCTGACGGTGCATATCACGGCTGGAGACGGCCGATGGTCGGAGCGAAGACATGACAAGCACTGTACATGTTCGGCTTTGTGAATGAGGTATGTGTAGAAGTAGTCGCGTTGTCAGTCGAAGTGAGGTGATTCAAGCCCTACCAAGCCACCTAGTTGATGCAAGCATCACCCTGGCTGGCATAGCAATCGCCGGCGGCCTTCTTTCCGCAAGCAAGACGAGTGAACAGCTCAATAGAAGGGCATGTCTTGGGACCATTGATTACGGGCTACAGCGCCGCAAAGATCGCGAATGGAGGGAGCGAAAGTCGTTGAAATAATGCTTTTTAATATCCACTAATCCGTTCGTTATTCATTTCATGGCCTCATCCAGAAGGCAAGGTAAGGTACACAATTCCCATCACCATCAAGCCTTCCCGCTTCACAACCGCATGCCCAAGCCATCACTTTTATAATGATACACTCCTCCCGCCCAATAACAGTCCTTCCACTCAGTCCCAATCACAACCGCGACCCAGCCCCAACCCCACCACCCCGTCTCTCCACCCTTCCACTCCTAACCCTCCCCTCCGCCGCCGCCTCTCCAACAACTCTCCTCGTCTCCCCCTCCCTCGTCCTCGGCCTCGTCCGCGACAAATTCAACCCCATCGACATCCACCACTCCTCAGGCACATCATCCCTCTGCGCCAGTCTTTCAATAATCCGTCGCATACTATCCAAATCCTGAACATCACCCGTCAGCAGCGCATCCGAGACTTCTCGTTCTGACCGCGTGCTGGGTGGGCTAACGGGATGCGGGATCGGAGCATCGCGAGAGGTTTCAACTTCGGTGACTTCTCCATCTTCATCATGTCGATTTCGACGGCGGAGCCCGCCGGCGATATGTCGCTGCATTTCGGCGGCTTGTACTCGGTGCCACGCGGCGTTGGCTCTTGTTCCCGGCGTAGGCTCTTGATCCTCAGGTGTGTATTCGGGTGGAGGTGAGGTGGGAGAGGTCTGAGACTGGGCGCGGTGGCGGGTGAAGTAAGCGTGGACGTCGCGAGAGGTGGCGCGGACTGTGGAGCGGGTGGATTCACTGTAGCGTTCGGGTTGTGGAGAGGGTGTGTCGTCGAGGTCCTGCTGTTGTTGCCCGCCGGCGATAGTGCGAGGGATGTGGTCCGGACGGTTGTGGCGGCGGACGTTTCGATTGCGAATTTGTCGTGAGACGGAGAGCATGTGGCGGAGAACGGCACCCACGTCTACATTGATTGTCTCGGGCCGTCGGAGTTGGAGAACGCGGTCCCGACCTTCTTCGGTCTCGATGGCCTCTTCGATCAGGCGGAAGCCGATGTCAATGCGGACGGGCTCACTGGCGAGAGCAAAGCGGTTTCCTTCTGAGTCTCGTGCGGCCTCGTGGCGGGCAATTCGTTCGCGACCTTCTGGAGAGCGCATTTCCAGATACCACATTTCCTCTGCTAGCGATTCGGTCCTAGCCAACTCGGTAGCGTCCTCCATGGGCAAGCACTCCAAATCGTCCTCGTCCATTGATGATGCTGACTCGTCTACTGCCTCCGCATGCGACCGTTGCCGTCCGGAATTTGATGTAGCAGTGGTCTGATCCGTAGCCTGAGTGTTACTGCTTGAAGCGTTGAACGACCGAGTCGCAGCTGCGCTCGCGAAGCTACTTTCAGCACTTGGTAGGGTCTCATCTGGCGTGATTCCTGCACGCATAATCTCCCACGCATCGCCAGGTGTCGGACTGCGATTGCGATCGCCGAGGCCATTGACAGGAGATCCTGCTCGCCAGGAATTACTCAGCGGATGTGACCTCCTCTCTGCGCGTGTTGCAGAAGCATCCTCGGGGCCGGAAGTATCCAATGGAGGTGTCGGCAGCGTGTTGCGTCTGGACGAAGCACCATCTCGTCCGTCGTCCGTTACCCACTCCTCGGGCGAACGAATGATCTGCAAGGGCTCCCTGAAAAGGACTGCTGGGTCGTCCACAGGACCATCCATCACAGGCCTGTCCGGTTCCCTCCGCAATGGAGGAGGATTGTTTTCGAAATGGTCCCTTAAAGCTTCCTCGGTAATCCCCAAATCTGCTACCATGCGATCCCGCTGTCTCTGCTGCGCGTCAAATGTATCCCGCTGTCGACGAAGCTGTTGTTGCCGTCGATGAAGTGCCTCCATTCTCTCCTCATGGCGTCGCATGATATCTGCATGCGTGTCGTCACCATTGCCATAGTTGCGCGACTCTGGTACTGCTGGTGGAGGAGGTGGTGGGAGAGGCGCACGAACTCTACTCTGCTGATCGGTCGTCTCCAAGAGACTCGAAATCGATGGTACACCTCTTTCTTCACCTCGTCGTGAGTCGCGTAGGCCGTTGAATCCCGAGGATGGAGGAGGAGAGCGCTCGAATCGTGGTGGGAGTCCGGTGGTGGTGGTTTGACGTCCCAGACGCGCGCGTTGAGTGCGCCGGCCGTGTACCTCTGGTCGGCGACGGATAGAGGAGCGTAGACATGCTGTGGGATCGATTTGCGCGGTCGACTTCTTCTCTTCCGGTTCGCGCCAGATTCTGCAAGCAGGGAAAGTATTGTATTAGCTTAGATTGTAGGCGGAGAATCGAGAGCGTGCCGTGTGGAGGTGGGTCGTCGCGGTGATGGATTTAAAGACCGTCACGCGCCGTCGCAAAATGTTTCGGCGCGCGCGGAGAGGTAGAACTCACGGAAGACCCATATTGAGGTGAGAGGAGTGGCAGAAAGTCTGCAATGGAGTCGGCGACCAGCACGCGACCGGGAACCTGGCAATAAATGTGATGGAACTGCGAAAGTTTGCCGTGGATCGGGTCGGTGTTGCCTTACCTTCGCGATGATTGAGGCGAGGATGAATGGGGAAGTTACGGCCTGAGGCAGATGCCAAGAGGAGGCACGGTCGCTCCCGCCTCGCAATATTCCCACCTCCGATTTCACTTGACCTCAGCGACAAGCGACCAGCACATTACCCAACGACAACAACACCGGTAAGTCGCATCCAATTTTACCCGACTGCACGATATCCCAAGCATCACGACTCCTCCATCGATCACGAATTCCACACCATACACGGCCGAGACGCACTCGCTGCGAAATTTGCGTCTCGACTTTTTCTCAATCTCCGCCACGACCATCAACCACTCGAACCCATCAACTAACATACTCTCCCTCCAGTCATCATGGGTAAGGGAAAGCCAAGAGGTCTTTTGGCCGCACGCAAGCTGCGCAACCACCGCCGTGAACAACAGTGGGCCGATCTTCACTACAAGAAGCGCCTTCTCGGAACAGCCTACAAGTCCTCGCCCTTCGGAGTACGTACCACCCACCTCCCGCGATCAGCGAAGTCATCGAGAAGAGTTGGAAGAGATCGGAAGGACGATGATGGACAACGGGCAGCAGCATACAAATTCAGGACACCACACTAACATACCTTCAAGGGATCTTCACACGCCAAGGGAATCGTCCTCGAAAAGGTCGGTGTCGAGGCCAAGCAGCCCAACTCTGCCATTCGCAAGTGTGTGCGTGTGCAGCTCATCAAGAACGGAAAGAAGGTCACTGCTTTCGGTATGGCATATTCCATTCACCATCCCATCCTGCGCCTCCCATCTAACACCTCCCTCCAGTCCCCAACGATGGTTGCTTGAACTTCGTGGATGAGAACGACGAGGTCCTTCTCGCTGGATTCGGTCGCAAGGGCAAGGCCAAGGGTGATATTCCCGGTGTGCGTTTCAAGGTCGTCAAGGTCTCCGGTGTGGGTCTCAGCGCTCTCTGGAAGGAGAAGAAGGAGAAGCCACGTTCATAGACGACGATATTGCATGATGGCTGGGGCTGGGAATCGGGCGTTCTTCGAAAAGCGGCATCGGAACGATATGGATTTTGCGTAGAGCACCAATGACAACGACTGCTGCGGCGACATGCGAGTTTTTATCCTGCCAGCGACGCTACGAAATGCACGGTCGACTGCTGGTCCTGCTCGCGATGAGTTGAAAGGTCACGCTGGTGGTCCATTAAGCTACCTCAGTCGTAGACCAATGAAAGCCCATGCTCCAGAGCCTCATGTATAAGACCATGATTTTCTGTCATATTCGGAAGTATCATAAATGCGACTCCGAGAAACATCCGTTCGTGTCTCTGCGACAACACTTTACCGCATTTGCCGTGGTTGATGCTAGATGTCACGTATAGACGCAGCCATGTCTTCAACACGACAAGCATGACAGGATGGGTAAGAGTCTTGAATGCGATCCGTCCTTTGTCCTTTGTGCCTTACGCTCATCGGCTCTCGGTCAATGAAAACTTCCGCGCAATAGGGACAGCCTTGCCACCGAGATGGTTAAAATCGCTCGTATACTGATCGAGTTGTTCGCACCTCGGCTTCCCCGGCAATACCTAAACCCCACAATCCGCTTACTTTCGTAGCTCTTGACGACGACACAGCTCTCTCGACTCGTCCATATATTACTTTGCCATAACCGTGAAAGAAAGATCATCCTCCCTTTCTCCCTCCTACAAGTACACACTCTCTACAACACCCCAAACAAATTCACAAAAACATCACAAAAAATGGCCGCCAAAGCAGGAAAGAACAAGGCTCCGGTCTATGTCCTCGGTGTGGGCATGACCAAGTTCATCAAGCCTCGTGGCAAGGTCGACTACACTGAGCTCGGATTCGAGGCTGGTGTCAAGGCTTTGATCGATGCGGGTGTTAACTACGATGATATGGAGGCCGGTGTGGCGTGTTACTGCTATGGTGACAGCACTTGTGGACAGCGAGTGTTCTACCAGTTTGGAATGGTGAGTAGCATGTTGGATGGCGTCTTGTCTGCGTATTGTGGACTTGCATTGATTGCTGCTACTGTCATATCCTCTCAAGACATGCTAACGATCCCTCTTTTCCCAGACTCAAATCCCCATCTACAACGTCAACAACAACTGCTCAACCGGCTCAACCGGCATCCACCTCGGCCGAACCATGATCGCAGGCGGCATGGCCGACGCCGTCCTGGTCGTCGGATTCGAAAAGATGAACCCGGGCTCTCTTCAATCCTACTTCAACGACCGCGCCAATCCCACCGGCACCACCGGCCAAATGATGCTCGAAACCCGCGGCCGCACCAACGCCCCTCACGCCGCCCAACTCTTCGGCAACGCCGGCCGCGAATACAAGGAGAAATACGGCGCAAAGAACGAAGACTTTGGCGAGATCGCCCGCATCAACCACGAACACTCCAAGCGCAACCCCTACTCCCAGTTCATGGACGACTACACACTCGACCAAATCATGGGCTCGACTATGATCCACGAGCCCCTCACCAAACTTCAATGCTGCCCAACTTCCGACGGAGGCGCCGCCGCTGTGCTCGTCTCGCAAGCTTTCCTCGACGCCCGCCCTCATCTTAAAGACCAAGCCGTCCTCATAGCCGGCCAGACCCTCGCGACCGACGCTCCCTCCCTCTTCTCTCGCTCCGCTATCGACCTCATGGGCTTCGACATGACCAAATACGCCGCCAAGACCGCCATGGAAGAAGCCGGCGTGACTCCCGAAGATGTCAAAGTGTGCGAACTCCACGACTGCTTCTCCGCCAACGAGATGATCGTCATCGACGCCCTGGGACTCTCCGAGCACGGCAAAGCCCACGAGATGGTGCGTCGCGGCGACATCACCTACGGCGGGAAAATGGTCATCAACCCCTCCGGAGGACTCATCTCCAAAGGCCACCCGCTCGGCGCAACGGGTCTTGCTCAGTGCTGTGAACTGATCTGGCACTTGCGCGGATGGGCGAACAACCGTCTTGTGCCTGATACCACGGTTGCGCTGGCGCACAATTTGGGACTGGGAGGTGCGGTTGTGGTCACGGTTTATAAGCGCGCGGATGGCAAGGCGCCGAAGAAGGTCAGCGATGAAGAGGTGGCGAAGGTGTCGCCGTTTGGGTATAATCCCGCGACGCAGGCGAGGGGGTTCACGAAGGCGCAGGCGGATGGTGCGAGGAGTAAGAAGATGAGGTCCGACTATGCCTTGCAGGACATTGAACAGAAGGTCGAGAGCAGGTTCTAGACGTGAGGATGATGGTTGTCGGTGATGTGTGACAATTTTGGGGAAAGAACGATCACAGGATATGTAGCATGAAGTGAATGAGAGATTTTTGAACTCCGTCCGCTTTCGTCCCAGATGCTACTACACATCGTCTGGGACCGTCTGCTTTTTGCTCGATGTCCTGCAACGCCGTACTCGGACCATTTTGTTGCTTCAGGTCGCAGAAGGCGTTGCCGGATCAGGAGGAAGACACAACATAAGAGTGGGATGAATGAGTTTGACTCCAGTATTCATTCGGCTCCCTCACATACTATCTATCACTTTTTGGACCCGTCTGCACGCTGCCTCCCGCATGCTCACTCTTATCATCGACACCGTCCTGAGACCAGGAGTCGCCGGCTGTGCATTGTACATTGGCGGCGGTGAGTGATCATTTGGAACGAACGATCATCGAGTATGTGAATGAAGTGAACTGAATGCAAAAAAAGGTGGGAACGAGGCACACAGAACGAGCGAATGTTTGCACTGTAACGACTGACTATATACAAAAGAAACAAGACGATTGCATGTTAAACATGCACCGCGTACAGCACAAATCGGCAGACAGGCTCGAACAAGCAGTAGCAGGCTGCAGAAGGGATGTGATTGTCGTGTAGTAGGAGAAGCCGATTGTCCAACTTCAACGTTGACCGAACAGCCAGCCTGAAACCCACCTCTTTCAACCATGCGGAGTCGCTGAGACCCATTCGAAAGAGAAATCCGAGAGGTGACCAGTAGATGTGAGACCAGAATTCGAGGTGACCGATAAGTAGCAAGTCGGCGTGGGCATCCCGGATCGCAAGTCTCGTGGGCAGTAGTGACCGGTCGGTAAGAGAGCGCGTCGAAGCTCTGGAGATTGCTGGGCCAGTATGGTGTCGGAGTGAATGAAGAACGAGACGATCGAGTGTAGCCGGCCCGGGTGACCATACTTGGAGGCCGCTACTTGCAATCGAAGGCATAGCCCGTAACGCCGTGTGGACCGACAGAACCGATCTTGCATTTGGGCTGAGCGCAATGTTTGGACGCGGCTTGCATGCACGCTTTCTACAACGGTTGTCAGTTAGATAGGGACGTCAACTTGGCAGACAAGGCTGTGCATACCCAGGTGGGATAATCGGCAAGAGCACCAGCGCTCATGGTGACGACCATGACGGAGATGAGAGCGAAGAGCTTCATGTTGTTGGAAGGATGGTGGATGTTGATGTGGATCGAGTTGAAGGTCGAGACGTAAGTCCGTAGTTGAGGCGAGTACTGCTGGTTCTCAAGATGAAGCGCTGATGTGGGTATGAGAACGTATGTCAGATGCGTCAGGGCCTCCTTAAGTATACAGCATCTGTGCCCAGAGCATGGATGAAGAGTGCCAACTTACGGTTTTGTACTATTCCCTTCGTGGATCGCAAGAGGCTTTTAGCATCGCAGGCCTCTGATGAGCGTGCTGGGACTGGGGAAGTGGCTGGGCCCAGGCCTGAGATTGCGTGGACACCGTGGTAGCAGGGCCACTGTACGGATGCTCCCCGACAACGGAAAGAAGTGAATTGTGAGACCCCGGACGAGCCACGGTAAGGGGCCTGGTAACAATGAAAGACAGTCCAGGGCGTGCGAAATTGTCCGAAGTCGTATGATGGAGCTTCCTAGAATAACTATCCGATGATGACAAGTGTACATTGACTCATGAGAGACGGGAAAGATTACGATGTTGAAGAAAGTGGATGAAAGGAGACACAGAACGAACGAATAGTTTGCACTGAAATGACTGACTATATCCAAAAGAGAACATGTCAGACATGTACCGCACACTGCAGAAAATGGCAGGCTCCAGCAAGTAAGCAGGCTGTAGTGGCAGTAGCAGTAGTGATGACGTCCGTCAAGCATCGAAGGAAAGGAGAAAACCGATATGAAATGCGAGTCGATGTCACCAATGAGGCGCAGTTCGGCTTGGACAATCGAGCCAGTCCAAAGAATCGTGATTGAGGAGAGTGCGTCAAGGGCTCCGAAGATAGTTCGTTGAGAGTCGAAAGTCCAGTTTGGAATGCGAGTTGATATGACCAGTGAGTGAGGCGGGCTTCGGCGGGAACGACGTGACAAGTCCCGAGAACAGTGAGAGCGACGATCGAGAAGAGCGCCTCGTCGTGTCGGACTTGAGGGCGGGACTGTCGAGTGAAGCCGATCCGTGGGAGCCTGCTTGGAGGCCTCTACTTGCAATCCGGTTTCCAGCCGTTTGGATTGCCGTCGGAATCGTACGAACTGATCTTGCAATGGGGCCGAGCGCAACCGCGCGCGGCTTTCAGGCAAGCGGACTGTGACGGAGCTCAAGTCAGGGAAGGTTGCCGATTTGATGATGAGGGTTATGCTGACATGGTTTGGGTAATCGGCCAGAACACCCGAGATCATGGCGGCGACCGCGAGGGAGACGAAAGCGGAGAGCTTCATGTTGTTAAAGAGTTGGTGGAGTCTGAAGGTTGATGTGGATCGAGTCGTAGAAGAGATGGTTCTCCGAGAGATTGGCAAGAGAACTGCTTGTTTGGATGATCAAGAAGCCGACGGATGACACTGAGTGCGAGCAGGAAAGAGAAGAGAAAGGTGCATGTGCCTCATTAAGTAACAGCATCTGTGTCCAAAGTATGATCGAACACCGCCAACCTGCAGTTTTCCACTATTCCCTCTGCGGAGAAGGGCTTTCTCTTGTACAGGGTCGCTGACACAGACTTCGCACGAGAATCTCACCATTGCAGGCTTGAGATTGGATGAAAGCCCGTGACAACAGGCCTTGACCTTGCGGATGCTCCCCGAGTAGGGATGGGGCACCCACAGTCCACGGTGTGTCCATGAGCACGCGTGAGCACGGCAAATCTGCTTTCTTCCGTTTGTAGGCGTAGGTCATCAGGTTGATAAGGAAGTTGCGTGCATCGGGAAGAGGGACGCTCATTGAAGTGAATGGTGGACCCGGTGATGGGGACTAAAATGACCTCGCTGTGTCGATTGCGTGGCCGCTTTGTTCCATGATGGGCACCCATTACTCTTCTTTTCAAGAGGCGTTGTGAGGACCCCGACAAGCCACGTTGAGGGGTCAGGCGACTAGGGAGCCAGATCAGGCATCCAATGTCGTCCGAAGTGGCGTGACATGGAGATTGCCAGAATGACCATCCCAGTCCCTCTTTCGACACGGACATCTCCAGTAGTGAGTGTAAAATGGCTTTATGAAGAAGCAGTATGAATCACTCACTGGCTGGAGAGACTCGATTCGTTGCCGCTCGAAGTCGAAAGACAATCCTCTCAACATTCTCCGCTGGTTTCTTTCTCTCCTCCTATTTCTCGTTCTGTTGGAGCCTCGACTGTCTTGCACCATCGACTCCCTGGATGAGGGTGATATCGTTCCCTGCATCGGAATCTGGCGCAACATGGGCCCGTTTGGAAGCCATGTCGCGCTAAAGGAGGCTACTTGATATGTGAGGCAGTGAACTCTCACTGAGTCACCTGTCCTGATTTTGATGAGCCCCGGTGACAAGGCAAGAAGGAGCAGCCTCGCTTCCAGCAATGTCTGGAGTGGTGTGGCTGTTTGAGCACATTTCGGCAGATGCTCGAGGACTCGCAAATCTCGCGACATGACCGATGACATGCGATGAGTCGCCGGTGACATGCCCACGGGCCAACGCACCACTTCTTGCGGTTGGTCCAGGCGTTGTATTCAGCCCCGTTTCGTCGCTGATCAATCTGATATCTCACCAGCGTGCGGAACCGGAAGTGGTCGCTTTTACTTGCCACAGTTCTTGTCGGATGGGCAAGAGCTTCACTGTTCGAGGCAAAGCATTGTGATGACTTTGAGTCCAGATAACCTGCTAGATGTCGGCCGATCGTCCACCTTTCGATCAATGTCCTGCAGCGATGCTGTGTGTCGGTCACCTGCGGGAGCCGTGGAGGTAGGGAAAGGAAATGCAGAACAAGAAGAATGAGAGCGAAATGGATATTTCCGTCGACTCCAACCATACTTTCGTCAGGTATCCGCAGTACAACTTTCCTCGTTGAAATGTCCACATTTACGCCATTGCCAAACGATACTGACCCAGCCATGCTAAGCACCTTGCTTCAACCCAGACCGATCCGCCGTCGCGCCTCCTTCAGCTTCGATTGTCCACATGCTTGTGTCACACCTCCCTCCACCCGTCTAGACGCTCTGCTCCACTCCGTCGGCCTTTCCGCTGTTGACCTTCTTTCCCGTCTTCTGGATCTTCTCCAACACCGTCGAGTACGGCAGCGAGGTCACGACTTTGGCGGTTTGCGTGTCGAGAGAGACGTCGTACGAGTCGACACCTAGCATTGCAAGAACCGATCAGTGACTGAGCGTTAAGCGAGTACGATGAAGCAGGCTTGTGACAGACCGTCCAGCTTCTTCAGCACGCGGTCAACGGCGCCGGAGCAGCCGCCGCAGGTCATTGTGACGTTGAATTCGTAAGTGTGTGTTTCGGCCATTGTGGTGTTCGAGGTGTGTTTTGGTTTTGTGAGTTGATGCTCTCGAGGAGTGTGAAGGTCGGCTTTGCTGTTGAGGGTGGATTTGTAATGTCGATGTTGGTTTGTGAGAGGACAAAGGAAGGCGATCGCTGGTAAGAAGAGGACACGAGGCGAATCTGTATTGCGTGCTACCTGCTCCTAATCAATGTAGTGTTTACCTGTCCTGGAATAGATAACTTGCTCACTCCATTCAGGGACCACGTCGGTAGAGAGTGAGGGGCCATGAGGTGAGGTGCTCTGCCCCACTGTGATGGTGGAAGTTGGAGAATGACTTCACTTGTCGTGGAGCTACGGATTTACTTGGAATAAACAAGAACTTGCAGACACGTCTTCTTTTTCCAACTCGCACTTCTGATCAAATGCCGATGTTACACCCGCGGCGACGACAACGATGATCATGCTTTTCAGGAATCCGTGAATCGTGTCGTACGAAACACCCTCTGCCGCCAACCCTGAACCTGGTCAACGAACACGACCATGCAGGCCGGCAATATTCTTCAGATACCTTTCCGCAGGACGCACAGCTTGCAATTATCGGAGGCAATACGGAACTATATCTCGACAAAGTACGACCAACATCCGGACACTTTTGCCAGAGATTTGGAGATTATCGATCAGCTGCGCAAAGATGCTGTCACTTCGTTGGAACCGCACTCCAGTGGAGTCAGAAAACTGCAGGCGTATACAGCACAGTTGGTGTGGATGGGTGGGAAATTCCCAGTGGACGTAAGAAGACAATCCACCGCAGGATGCGAGAAACAACACTGATATGCCCACCAGATAGGAGCCGACTTCACATGGTATCCGTCCCTAGGCTACCACACCACCCGAGCCCATACCGAGAACAATCTCCGCTTCGAACTCGCCAACGTCCTCTTCAACCTTGGAGCGATGTACTCGCAACTCGCACTCTCCTCCAACCGCGCCACGACCGACGGTCTAAAGAGCGCCGCCAACAATTTCTGCTTCGCAGCGGGAATTTTCCACCACTTGAACGAGAACATTATACCCGACTTGAAATCCACACCGCCAGAAGATATGGACACACCTACACTCGAGGCTCTGAAAGCGTTGATGCTCGCTCAAGCGCAGGAATGCTTCTGGCAGAAAGCAGTCAAGGACGGGATCAAAGATAGCATCATCGCGAAATTGGCTGCCAAGGTCAGCGATCTGTACAATGAAGCGAACGAGTGGTCGGTGAAGTCGGAGAGTGTGCGGAGTGAATGGATACACCATATGAATGCGAAGCATCACCATTTCGCGGCGGCGGCACAATACCGAGCGGCGTGTGACGTTCTGGAGAAGAGGAAGTATGGAGAAGAGGTGGCGAGGTTGAGGGACAGTCTGAACTGTGTCAATCTGGCGTTGGGAGAGTCAAGACACGTTAACAAGGCTGTCTTGGGCGATCTCACTGGGTTGAAGAATCGAGTGTCTGAGGATTTGAAGAGGGCGGAGAAGGATAATGATACAATATATCTGCTTCCGGAACCACCGAAGAGTGAGCTGAAGACATTGGATCGAGCGAGTATGGTCCAGGCGAGAGTTCCGAACGAGGTTGCCAACTCACAGGAGATGCTCGGAGATCGTGGAGAATTGGGAAAGCCGCTGTTCGCGAAGCTCGTGCCATACAGCGTGCATGTTGCAGCGTCGATATACGCCGACAGGAGGGACCGACTGGTGAACAACACAATCATCTCAGAACTGGAAGCGATGACACAGCGAATACACGAATTGCTATCAAGTCTGAATCTACCGGGCTCACTACAAGCATTGGAGAAGCCTCTAGGCCTCCCACCCGGACTGGCGAGCCACGCAGACGAAGTCCGCCAATCGAACGGTGTGCATCGCCTCCACGCCACAATCGCCGACACGGAGAAGCTCAAAGCCAACAACCGCGTCCTCTACCAAGAAGGCATCGACCTCCTCCGCACAGAAGCCGGCGAAGACGAAGCCGCCCGTCGAAAATTCGGCACAGACCGCTGGAATCGCCCTTCCGGCACCGATGTCGTCCCCAAACTCTACCAACAAGTCACCGACATCGAAGGCTACCTCCGCCAAGCCGACACGTCCGACAAACTCGTCCAATCCCGCCTTCGCGAGAACGGAAGCCTCATCCGCCTGCTCGCCGGCTCCGACCGCGATTTAGAAGACTACGTCCCCTCCTCCCGCCGCGCGACCATGACCGCCAAAGTCGAGCGCGAAGCCAACGCTCTCCGCGCCTCCCTGAACGAAGTCTCTCGCCTGGAAACCCGGCGCCGGAAAAAAGTCGAAGGCCTCCGCGCCAAAGCCAAAGAAGACGACGTCAATTCCGACCTCCTCCGCGAAGCTGCTCGCTTGGAACGCGAGTTCCCTATGATGCCCGTGCAGGCCTCGCAATTCGAACCACTGTTCGACGAACGACTGACGAAATACGACATTGATCAAAACGACTTGAAAAAGGAAGACGCCGAGCAAACCCGCCTTCTCGCTCGAGTCAGCGAAACGAACCTGTCCTTTCAAAACGCCAAACGAGGAGACACCTCTTCCAAAGAACGCGAGACCGCCCTGCAAAATCTCGAGGGCGCGTATACCACGTATAAAGATCTAATGGGCAACCTCGAAAAGGGCCGCAAATTCTACAACGAACTTTCCGCCATCACGACCCGCTTTCGAGACGAGTGTAGGAATTTCGTCTATGCTCGTCGCACGGAAGCGCAGGATATGGAAGGGGATTTGGACACGAGGATGGCGAATTTGCAATTGCAGAGGGGCCATCAGGATGCTTTGTTGGGGGAGAGGGAGAGGCAGCAGCAGGTTCAGCAGACTCAGCAGCATTTGCCGCCGACGCTAAGGAGTGAGCCGATTGCGGCGCCGATGCCGCAGAGAGTGCAGGCTGGTCCGCCGGTTGTGGCGAGTGTGAAGAGTCCGGTGCCGCAGAATGGAGGCACGCCCAGTGGGCCGACGACGTGGAAGGAGGGCATGCCGATTGTGTTTGGGGCGCCGCCGGGAGGGAGGTAGGAGTGGATGGAGATGTAGGTGAAGGTAGCTGAGCGTAGCTGCACTGTTTGGCATTTACATCTAATGTCTTACACTATCTTACACTATCATACACTACCCTTCATTCTCCAAGCGGCTTGTACTCGACATTACCCTGATCATCATCCTCCTCCTGAAATCTCCTCGTGAGTTGAGACTTCAAATCCGTCACAAAGTCCAACTCCAGCGCCTTCTGCTCTTTCCGCTTCAACACCTCGCCCAACTGTTCCTGCTTTCTGTACCACCTCATACCAGCAACCGTAGCCTGCGTCCACTCATGTCCGCCGTCTTCCAGTCTATTCAGCGATGCTAGCAATCCCACTTCGTCCTGTCGCGCAGCGTAGCCTTTGACCAAGACATTCCAAGTAACAGCATCGGGTTCGAGGTTTTTCTTCCGCATGTAAGTCAGGACTTGCTCGGCGAGTTCCATTTTGCCGTGACGGGTGAAGCCACTGGCGAAGATGGTCCAGGATTGGACGGAAGGGGGACATTGCTTCACGCGATTGGGCTTGTTGGTAGGACGCTGCATGTCTTTGATGACTTGCGAGGCGGAGAGGAGGCCTTGTTCCGCACGAATGAAGCTGTGCAAGAACAGATTGGGGAGGTAGTCGGTTGAGATGCTGGAGGCGAAGGGCTCCGTGCCGGCGAGGACGAGTTCGCGATAGCGGTCGTAAACTTCGCGGGCGGCGTGGTGGGTTTTGGTTTGGCGGTGGACGTGGTTGAGGTACGCCGAGAGCATTACGCCCAGGACGTACTTTGAAGGAGCCATGCGGCGCACGACTCCGGATGGTAGAGGCTGCTTGAGCACGCCGAGCATACAGAGGGGATGAGCGTCGAAGAGCTGGGTGTATGCGTCGGCAATGATGTTGAAGACATTTTCTGGATCTTTCTTGGTGTGGAAGAGATTCAGACAATGCAAGATCTCCGTGGCGAGGCGCTCGTTCCTTTGCACGTTGACGTGGGCAATGGCGCTCCTGATCGTCTCGTTGAGCACATCAGCAGCGTCGATCCCTCGGCAACCTTTCAGCAAGATGCCATAAGTGAACTCATCAGCTTCGAGTCCGTTCTGAACAAGAGAGCGATACAACGAAAAAGCGGTTTTCAGATCGCCGGCGTCGATAGCGTTCAGGATGACAATGTTGCACATCTGCAGATTGAGCGTCAGTCCCATGGCGACGAAGTTATCCACCAGCCGGAGCGTCACTCGCAGGCCCGAGGGTTGGGTACTGGCCACACGCAGCAGGTGGGCACAACTGCTGCGGAACGCGTATGAGTCGACAATAGCGTCCCGGGCTTTGGCGGCAAGGATGACATCCAGACCGGTGCTGAATTGATCATTGTCGATGAAATATCGCGCAAGATGCAATAGAGTCTGCCACAATACCACAAGTCGACCCTGTTGAATGGCAAGCCACAACGCATCGATCTGGTCCGAAGTCCAATACGGAATCAGATGGCGGATCGTTCCGCCCTGAGTGAAGTGCAGTCGTAAGACCTCATTGTTATCCAAGAACGTTGGCAGCGTCTGCGCAATTTTCTTCATATTGCGATCTCTGGTCTCTTCATCCTGGCAGTGACGAAAGTGCAACACAAGATGCTGTATTGACAAGCCCAGATTTTGACGCAGTGGAAAGACCTTCGACGCGCTGCTGGCTGCGAGGAAGTCAATCGCACACTCAGGATCATGGTACAGGAACCACAAAGCGATGCTGTTCCAACGATAGAGAAAGTTGCGCCAAGAGAACGATCTGCGGAGTAAGAAAGCAGTGAGGCTGGTGTATGCGCCCGTATCTGAACGTGGATCCGCATCCTCGTTCATTTTCCGCATTTCTCGAGCCTTCTGTAGTCGGCTGCGGATCGACATGACGATGGCCTCAGTTCCGGGCATAACTCGCGGCGGGCCAGGATCCTGGAGATAGGCGTCTGATGAATTCTCGGCATAGCGCATGTCCAGCTTACGGTATTCCACATCCCAGTGTTGCGACTTCATGGCATCTCGGAGACTTTCGCCGGATGGTATACGAAAGCGGGGCCTTCTACTGGCCGATACGTTGTTGTGAAATGGTCTGCGCTTGCCGCTGTGGAGTTCCTTCGCGTCCGTTGAGCCTCGCTCGCTCGGACTGGTCTCTAAAGCTGGGTGTTTTTGCGGGAGTTTGCGCGCAGAAGCTGCTGTGTCCAAAGTACCAGCAGAGCCTTCGTCGTCGAGGGGAGGCTCGATCTTATTCGCGTCCTCGGCCTGCTTCGTCTGCGCGCTGCGATGGCTCTGTAAGCGCCTCCGTCTAGTATTCTGTTCACTTTTTGACAGCGTGTTCGACATCTCTGGCGGCAAAATCTGCCCAGCGAAGCTCTGCGAGAACTCCTCCTTTTTGGCTGACTGGAGCGCCGGACGACGTTGTTGCTGTGTCTCTTGATTTCCTGAGCGCCTTGCATCTTGAGTCCCAGGTTCCACCATGTCATCAGCAGAAGTTGCGTCCTTGAGGGGAGTCTCGGTCTCGTGAGCGTCCACAATCTTCAACTGCGCGTTCGCAAGAGCATTGGGTGCATGCTTTAGTCTCACTGACTTTGCACTTCTTGACAGCGTCTTCGTTGTGCGCATTGCAGCTTGTTGTACTGATTTCGTTGTCTCGCCAGGAGGTACTACGTCCTCGAGAGAACACTCCATCTGGCCAACCTCCCCGACTGCATTCTCCTTCGGCTGCGCCCCAACAGCACTGTCGCCTGCGAGCTTTCGTCTAGAAGCTTTCACGGGCTTTGGAAGCTTTCCCGCTGTCGACTTTTCACCAGCAGAGGTTTGCGTCGTTTGCGACTCGCCGGATGCCTGCGCTGCCCGACGGTCTCCAAGCTTCTTTGACTTTACTGAGCGCGAGCTCTCGCTCACCGCCTTCACCACATCGCCAGTAGAAGCACCGTCCTCGATAAATCTCCCAGTCTCAGCATATCCGGCCTCAGTCTCAGGCTGAGTTCGCTGTTGTGGAGCACGCTCCTCTTTCTTCTTCTCGACAGGAGGATCCTGTAATCCAGCAATGAGCTCCTCCCGCGCACCTTCTGGTGAAACTGGCCCGGCAATCACAAGTTCCCCGTCATCTTCATCATCTCGGGACTTTTCTGCGGCAGCGGTGCCATGATGTCGGAGAATTGGTCGCCATTGCGATTGGCGAAAAGGTAAGGTAGA
The DNA here is from genome assembly GCA_000223685.2 of Zymoseptoria pseudotritici STIR04_4.3.1. Lineage (NCBI taxonomy): Eukaryota > Fungi > Ascomycota > Dothideomycetes > Mycosphaerellales > Mycosphaerellaceae > Zymoseptoria > Zymoseptoria pseudotritici. Next base: position 18,628 of record AFIR01000707.1, read on the forward strand.
AGTCGTGTGTCTCGCAAGGCTGCGACTACCGATAAGAAGCGAGCGTAATGCGAACAGACATGGCGGCATAGGCGGACATCAGGTCTGGGCGCGCTGGAGTGACATGTGCGGGTCGTTGTGGCCGGTGAATGTGAGAGCTTGAATGCGAAGTTGAAGCTGAGGTTTTTGGCAGGCGCGGACCTGATTCCGACGCCGCGGAAGTGGTGAGCTTGGTCGCAACTTTTGAACTTTTGCTCGAAGACAGACTATCCGTATAGCTCTCACACAACACACCTCACCTGGAATACCAGATTCACGACCATTACTCCAACATGGCATCAATGCAAGCCCTCGGCTCCGCCGCCCAAGATCGCAAAGCCCGCCTCGCACAACTAAAGTCCCTAAAACGCAAACAACCCGACACACCAGACACCCAATCCGACTCTCTCGAACCAACACCCAAATCTCCCCGCAATGACATGAATCCATCCGACGACCTCGATCCCGCGAGCAAATACCTCTCCGGCCGAAACTACGACGCCGAAACCCGCGGCGCAAAACTCGGCTTCGAAGCCGCACCCTCAGAAGGAAAAGAAACCCTCGAGAAGAAAGCCGCCGAACTCGCATTGGAGACGCGACGACAAGCGGAAGAAGAGGAGAAAGCGGATAAGCCGCTTGATCTGTTCAAACTACAGCCGAAAAAGCCGAATTGGGACTTGAAGAGGGATTTGGATCGGAAGTTGGATGTGTTGAATGTGAGGACGGATAATGCGATTGCGAGGCTCGTGAGGGAGAGGATTGCGAGGCAGCGGGAGGCGGCGAGGGAGAAGGCTAAAGGTGGTGCTACGAATGGCAGTGCGGAGCAGGGGAAAAATGGGGTTGGGGATGTGGAGGCTGCGGGGATTGAAGGCACGACGTTGGTGGAGGCGGCGAATGTGAGGGAGAGGGAAGATGAGGAGGAGCTTAGGCGGGAACGGGAGGAGGATGAGGCGTTGTTGGATGGGAGTTGAAAGGCTGAGCTATTCACGTGCAAGGGGAGGACATTTTGAGGCTCCTGGGAAAGAGTTTTGCGGCCGCTCCCGCTCAGGAATTATGGATTTGCAGTCGTGGTTGCAATGTCCAGTCGAGCGTGGCGGGTTGTCGACGACTATCATTACAGCCAAGCATTTGATGATGGCTCAGCTTGTGGCCTCGTGGTGAGTCGACGCGGCAGGCGCGGCAGCTGACGAAGGTCAGCTAGCGAGCATGCACGTGCGATCACGATGATGTGGAGAGCAATGCGGGCAGACCAGCTCGCATATGGTCCATGGCCATGTTCTGGATCACCGTCACACACACGGCAATTCAAGGCGATTGAGCTATTGTATTGGTCGATTGATACTCGTCGCTGGTTGGTCTGTTCAGGGAAGGAAAGCGATGCGAACAGGTGTGCTGATGGTGCACGTTCGGAAGCGCAGACGTCTCACTGTAGCGACATACGATTCACAGGCACACGTGGGAGGGGTAAGGTAGTCTGTGCGAAAGCTGTAAGCAACCATAGACCAGTGCTTGGACAAGATGGGCGGGCGTAAATAAATTGTGTCTCATATCACCACCACCAACCACGAGGCACGCACGCGCATCCTACTTTGACAGTTCTCCGCCCCATCATTTGGCGAAAAAATCTCCGACATTTACATTTCGCCTTCCCAATCTGCTAAGACGTCTCGCATGAATTCACCTGTCCTCGGCCGTCGGCCGCTTACTGCGCGTACATGGCCGTAAACAAGCGACTCATAGCAGGCGAATAGAGAATCTATCCGAATCATATGCAGTGAGGTCGAATAATCTGGAACCCAGGTAGCTACACGAACACATGCCGAACTCGTGCAAGTTGTCCATGAGTTTGCCTTGGCTTTCGAATCCCCGCCTTCGGCTCATCAGCGTTGACAGACCGCATTGAGAAATTCGTGCATGACTCCCTGGTCAGTTTCTTGCTAGCCGGTTGGAGCGAGCAGTCGAGGGAGGTCGGGGTTTGCAGACCAGTGGACTGCAGCCATCTTTCGCCGCTGGCGGCGAGTGCGTCGGGAGCTGGTGGTGCTGCACTGTAGCGACAAGGTACGATGTAGAGTAAAGATGCGGGTTGGGATGATCGAAGGCGGGCAAGGTGGTGAGATGATTCGTGAGTTCGTGGTGACCTTGTTGAGGCTCTACTCAACCTCATGGCAACGGGAACGCATTCATTCCCGGACGTTGATGATCATACAATATGTCGAATTCGCTCACATTTCTGCGGTTCTTGCCTTTCTCTCTTCTTCTCATTTACACACACGACACTCTCCGCAGGTGCATGGCGCTAGCGCTTGCCCCAGACAGGAACGCTGCAGCTAATTGGGCTGCGTTTTCCTGATTCTTTTTGCGGACGAGAGCTGGGGCGGGAAAGGCGCTGGCCGTAGTGTATCCGAGGTCCAAGCTCTTAAGTACCAGGTACCAATTGGCAAATGTAGGTACTTTGCGCTGTGATGATGGCACGGTGATGCAAAGGGAGAAATGAAGACTGCGACTCGCTTCGCCGCAGCCGCGCAGAATGGAGTCCTAAAACGATCGCGAGAGAAGATCCACGATGAAAGCATGCCGCGATGGGTGGGAGCATGGTTTGAGCAGGGTATGGAAGAGAGATCTGCGAGTATATGCCCTGTCGAAGAAGTGCAGCCGCATCGCTTCATGTGTTGGGACTGTCGGTAACGCCCAGCTTTGGGACATGCGATTTTGGTGGGCAGAACGCCCAACTTGACGAAGTAGTACCGACGGAATTGCGTTCATCGCAAAGTCGCAATGATGATGGGTTGAATTAGGTTGGGAAATCGAAATGCTTGATACTCAGCGATGACGCTGCAAGTCCCGATAGTGACAGTGCGCAACCAGGAGGATGCCCGTCGCGGTTGGGGATTCAAGACATGGGTGTCGTCTTCAGTTGCCCATCGTTCTGCGGCCAAGATCGTGGTTCGGAGTGGTAATCAATGACAACGCAGGTAGGCGATAAGATGCCCGACAGAGACCGGTGTTTTGATTAATGCATAGCATGAGGCCGGCAGCTCGCTCGCTCACCAGCGGCTCACGTTCTTTACATCATGGTGGTGAACCCAAGTGGATGCTGCTCGATTATTGCTCGCACGCAGGTGCACTTCGCTTGTAGAGAGAATGGCGCAAATCATGGCTCCTCCCACCAGACTCATCATCCAGCATGCTGGGGTCGGGTTCGTGGTTGGACTCCTGCGATCAGCTCTTCAAACCGTGAAAGCTTGGCGTGCAGTAGAGTTGAGCTATCCGAGACGGGACCGAGCCTGCGTGAACCTCCCACCAATTGTCCCGCTACCCTCGAGGATTCACTTTCTGCTGCTGCCCGTTGGATGTTGCTCTCCATCATTCCTTCCTTCCATAAGATAACCATTCTGTTCTCCCTTTGCTGACTTTCTTTCACGAGTGCGCAGGTCACGAACAGAGCCCTCTCCTTCGATTCACACCCTCGTCCTCCGATCGCGGCGCATCAATACCCCTCAACGACTCGAGCGACCCTCAACCAGTCCGACTTCGTCTTGGCGTCATTCGTGAGGATTACCTGTGATGATAACAGCGGTTGATCTCTCCGCTCATTATTGATCTCTGGAAAATCTCACGATCAATGTCCAGCCGAAGTCAGTGTGGGTAGAAACGGTGGGCGATTTTGCGTCACTCCGGAGGAAGGTTCCGACACTGAGCCTGAGCCTAGGTGGGGCGGGTTGGCCATGTCGACAGAGTTTTTGAACACAGAGGAGAAGAGTAGGGAAGATGGTGTAGGAGGAGAATACAATGCAGGAGACGTGGAAGATACCCCGAGGTCGGAAATGCCGCCTGCTGTCGAAGCGGTGACTCCAACTGCTCCAGAGGCAACTGCGAGACAAGCGCTGGCCGCATCAGCGGGCGACGGCGTCGACTACTTCACACCGCAGCCCGCGACGGCGATCCGGCCACCAACTCACGACCATTTCCAGAATGTGTCTCTGAATTCCTCGACAGCCAGTGTCAGCTCCAGTGATGCGACCGCCACTGGCCACATCGCTTTGCCCTCGCAACGACCAGAACCCCACACGACGATCTCAAGCATTAGCGTGGAAAGTACGGACAGCACAGCGACCGTCCGGCCGGCATACATCCCAGAGAAACGATACTACCCTTCACCGAAGCCCTATCCGAATCAATCGTTGGCTGCTCTGCATGAACAGCCGTTCGTGCAAAGATATCGCACAGGACCACCGACCCTGGCCCAAACCAACCAAGTGCGCACATTTGCCTCTGCGATAGCTTCTCAACATCCCGGCGGTGCTCGTTCGGCACAGCAATCACCGGCAAGTCCTAGCCACGGTTTGTTTCAATTCGCAGGTCCTCCGTCAGCGCCCGCCCTGGAGTCGTCAGAGACATCCAACGGCGTATACGCCAGTCCATTCCTGCACTTCACCCACAAGCATGTACCGAAGGAGACCCACATTGCAGATGTCGATGTGGACCCAATCTCTGGTCGCAAGCTGATCAATCACTACGAGATTGTTGATGAACTTGGCCGCGGCACGCATGGTAAAGTCAAGCTGGGCCGTGACCTCACCACCGAAGGGACCTTTGTCGCGATCAAGATTGTCGAGCGATTCTCGAAACGACGAAAGTTGGGGAGACTTGGCACGACGGAAGACAAGGTGAAAAAGGAGGTTGCCATCTTGAAGAAGGCTCGTCACCCAAACATTGTGGGACTGCTTGAAGTCATCGACGATCCAAATCGTAAGAAGGTTTACATTGTGCTCGAATGGGTGGAACGTGGAGAGATCAACTGGCGGGTGAAGGGCAACAAGGATATCGCCATGATCGAGGCACGAAGGTATGAAAGAGAAAGAAGCAGACTTGAAGACGAGCGACTGAAGGCAGAAGATCGTGCTGTTGTGGAAGAGGCACAGAAGCGTCTTGAAAAGGAGAAGAGACGGAAAGCACGGGCATTCCGCAAGATGAAACTGATGCACCGTGACAACCCAGCTCACTGGAGTATTGAGATGGCCGGCGATAGCGAGACCGAAGACGACGAAGACGATAGATTATCACGCGTCTCTTCGATGACCAGCGAATCTGTCACATCCAGAGCATATCCCGACAACAGTCGCCGACCATCGCGCGCGGTTGGGACAGATCAGCTGGAAAATTCAGCAAGCTCGTCGAGCCTTTCGAGACATGCCATGTCGGCCGCGGAATCAGACAGGATGTCTGCTTCTGCCTCTGCCATATCAGTGCCAAATTCAACAGAAGCTGAATTGGCCCGTCGCACCTCCAATGCGTTCAGCCTGACTGGACTTGAAGGTACCATGTACGGATCTTATGAACCTGCGAGTCCATTGCCCAGCCGTGTCGCCAGTCTGCCGAGTAGCCTTCGAGGATCTCAGAAAGGCAGCACGGAAGGTCTCTCTCGCATTGCTGCTGAGATACTCGATTCGCACTTGGACCCTGAGCTGGAATATGTACCCATCATGACTTTGGAACAGTGTCGAGTCGCATTCCGGGATACTCTGCTTGGTCTGCAGTATCTTCACTACCAGGGTATCGTCCATCGCGACATCAAGCCTCCGAACCTTCTCGCAACGTACGACAATCGAGTCAAGATTTCCGACTTTGGCGTGTCGTACTTGGGGAAACCAGTACGCGATGGCGAATCGGAGGACGTCAGCGAAGGCGAGGCGTACGATCTGGACGATGAAGCGAAGGAGTTGGCAAAGACTGTCGGCACTCCTGCTTTCTACGCGCCGGAACTATGCTTCACGGAGCCTACCGAGGAACCTGTGCCTGTGACAAAGGCGATTGATGTCTGGGCCATGGGCATCACACTGTTCTGCATGCTGTTTGCGCGCACGCCATTTGTGGATTCAGAGTACGTTGTCATGCGTCAGATCGCTGACGAGGAGATTTACATCCCCGACAAGAGACTTCAACCCGTGGACAGCAAGCCAAAATCAAGACCTACCTCGCACGCCCGAGCGTACGAGCCAGCGGCGTCCAGCCGACGCGGAGAACTCGATTTGATCTATGAAGATATCAGCGATGATCTCCAGGATCTGTTACACCGTCTCCTCATCAAAGACCCGCGACATCGCATTACGCTAGAGGAAGTGCGACACCATCCTTGGGTTCTTGAGGATATTAACAACAAAGACAAGTGGCTCGAGGAAACCGATCCAAGTCGTCACTCGAAGGGCAAAAAGATTGAAGTCTCCAAGGAGGATGTCAACACCGCCGTCGTGCCTCTGAATCTGGTCGAGCGCATGCGATCGGGCGTGAAGAAACTCACGGAAAAGGTCATGGGTATATCCTCGACACGCTCGCGCGCGCACTCCAGTGCAAGCGCCTCTAACCATGCATCGCCTGCACCGTCGCCTGGCTCGTCCAGCAGTACGATCAGCCAGGATATACGCCGACAGAGCATGTTTGGTGACGAGTCCATCTTCAGCGCCCTCAAAGCTTCCCGAGATCACGAGCATCCACTGTCTAAGAGCGTGGCCGTCAGTCCGGAGTTGGAGAAGGATGAGAAGTACTTCGACAGTACCGCCGCTCGAGTCCACAATGCCAACATGAATCTAACGAGAACACCTTCTCGGCCAGATCCACCCCAGCGTGCCATGACGATGGCATCGGCGGCTGGATCGATGCGTACTGTAAGGCAGTCGGATTATCATAGGGATAGCAACGGCGAGTCCCCAGCAACATCACCTGGCCTGCCAGGCGCACCGACGGCTATTGCATCTCCTGGAGGTAGCCATCTGGGTGGACTATTGGGCGGGACAGGACGCCTCATCAACACTATCCGAGAGCAGAGCAGAAGTCGGCGCTCGGCTCGAGGGCTTTCCAGCGATCGCGGGTCTGAGATATCTGCCGACCAACACGGCGAGCCCAGTCTAGCAGTCAGCCAGACTACCGTGGCTGGTCGTGTGCAGCCGCCAGAATCACTGAGGGATGACCACACACCCGAATCCAGTCGTCGCAGTAGCCCGACACGTTCGCGTCAGGCATCTACCACAACGGATCACCTTACTCCTGAAGTACCAGGCATCCTGTCCAGGATCAGCTCCACCAGCTCCGTCGCCTCAGTCGGCCGCATGATCCGCAATACTGTGTGGGGCGCCTCGCAGGAGAGCAGCGTGGAGGACACCAAGCGAATTAATGAAGAGCGGGTCCGCAAGCTGGTCCGAGAAGGCAAAGATCGCGAGGAGGAAGCCCTGAGATCAACTCTGTCCTCACCCACTTCCATGACCTCGCCGACCTCCGAGGCCAATCCCTGCCCGCCCAGCCCTGATGATCTCACCGAATCGCGCTCTTCCTCCGCCGCCGACGTCTCCACCGCGGAGACCTCACTCGACGAGGTTAGTCCGCTGAACCACCAGATGGGCCAACCTATGATCTCCAGCTCATCCGATCTTGCCTCCCAGGTCTCCATGTCCATGTCCAACCCCTCCATCCCATCCGTCATGTCCGAAGCTTCCTCCGTCGACAAGCCCAACGGCGTCAACACGGACAAACACAGCAACGAAACCTCTTCCGACGACACCCTTCCCACTCCTTCCAACCACTTCGAAAACTACGACACCTTCGACGAAGGCTACAGTCCCGACCAAGAAGCCGCTTTCAGCAGCGAGCTGTCCGATGACTACGACTCATCGGATAGCGACGGCGGCTTGGTCATGCGCAGGAAGTCGGCGACTAAGAGTCCGCACGCCTTGGCTGTGGCGGTGGAGACTGCGGAGAAGGGTCCTGAGAGGAGAGGTACGGGACTGTCGATGAGGTCGAAGAAGAGCGAGAGGAGTGGGAGTAATAACACTATGCGGAAGGTGCGGACGAGGGATAGCGCGGATGGGGAGGGGAGGAGGTCGTTGGAGACGAGGAGGGAGGATTGATAAGGAGGAGGATGAATGAAGACAGCGACTTGAAGCAGGACTTCTGAAAGCCACGACTCCGCCGCCACTACTCCGCTCCAGCACATCACCGGCTCACGAATCGAATGCGACACGACGCCCTGAAAAAAATTCTCGAGCGACTTTTGCTTTTCAGTACCAGATTCCCCATTTTGCGCACAGCGCCGGCGTTCGAATATAGACGGGGTGTGTGTTTTTCTTACTTTGGATACGATATGAAGACTGAATGGGTTGGGATGGGTTTGCGTGTGTTTTTGATTGAGAAGAAAGGGAAGGACAAAAAGAATTCGGCAGCGTGGGAAATGCGGTTTGCATGATGGCTGTGGTGGTTTGTATACTATACTTTTCGATCGCTCTTCTCTTCTCTGAGCGCTGAGGAGGGAGAGATGGCAGGCTGGCGACGGAATGAGGCATGAGTCTATGAGGTGGAGAGCGAACGGTTTCGAGACTGTGGATTGTTGTGAGGCTTCGGTATCGCAGCAGGAAATTCATGTGTTTCAACTCGATTGATCATGCTTTGGAGTCGCTGTTTGTGATCCTGTGAGAATCGTTTGTGACCGTGAATTACACATGCATGAGATGCCACTTGTGCGGCCCCCAGCCTTCCTTGTGCAAAGGAGCCAGTCGAACTAGATCGACGTGAAGTCGATTTTCTTTCATGTGATTGCTCACGAAGTGGGCTGAGTGATCGGCAGGGATCTGGCCCGCAGATGAATGACGCCGAAGCCGCAGAATTTCGTGCCCATTGAAACCCCGACTCATCTACTTGTTTCTTCTTGAATTGCAACATCACCGCACTCGCAATCTTCTTCCACACCACCCGTCATGTCGACCTTCGGACAGTACTACCGCGTCACCACCTACGGCGAATCGCACGGCAAAAGCGTCGGATGCATCGTCGACGGTGTGCCCCCGGGCCTCGAGCTCACGGAAGCTGATATCCAACCCTCCATGACCCGCCGCCGCCCTGGACAGAGCGCACTCACGACACCTCGCGACGAGAAAGATATGGTGGAAATCCAGTCGGGTACAGAGCATGGAATTACATTGGGATCACCCGTGGCCATGAGGGTCATGAACCAAGACCAGCGGCCGAAAGACTACGGAAGCTCGACAATGGACATGTACCCTCGTCCCAGTCACGCGGACTGGACATACTTGGAGAAGTACGGCGTCAAGTCAAGCAGTGGTGGAGGAAGAAGTAGCGCACGTGAGACGATTGGGAGAGTCGCAGCGGGAGCCATTGCGGAGAAATACCTACGAGTCGCACATGGTGTGGAGATTGTTGCGTTCACCAACTCGGTTGGACCAGAACACCTCTTCCCCGCGACGAAGACACATCCTTCTCCCTCCACCAACCCTGCGTTCCTCGAGCTCATCGACAAAGTCACCCGCATAGACGTCGACAAGAACCTGCCCGTGCGCTGCCCAAACGCTGAAGCAGGCAAGAGAATGGAAGACCTCATCGCGGAATACCGGGACAAGCACGACAGCATCGGCGGCACCGTCACTTGCGTCATTCGAAACTGTCCCTCCGGCCTCGGTGAGCCCTGTTTCGACAAACTCGAAGCCACCCTCGCACACGCCATGCTCAGCATCCCTGCGACCAAAGGATTCGAAATCGGCTCCGGATTCGGCGGATGCGAAGTCCCCGGTTCCATCCACAACGATCCATTCGTCAAAGCACCCGTCGTCGAACCCTCCGTATCAGGCGCCGAGAAGCCGATCTGGTCCCGCCCGAGATTAACGACCGCAACAAACAACTCTGGCGGTATTCAAGGAGGCATCTCCAACGGCGCGCACGTATACTTCACCGTGGCATTCAAGCCCCCGGCTACCATCGGCCAGGCGCAGAAGACGGTGACCTACGACGAGAACGAGGGTGTGCTGGAGGCCAAGGGCAGACATGATCCATGCGTGATTCCTCGTGCGGTGCCGATTGTCGAGTCGATGGCGGCGTTGGTGATTATGGATGCGGTGTTGGCGCAGAGCGCGAGGCAGAGTGCGAGGGCGTGCTTGCCGGTGTTGAAGAATACCGTGCCGGTCTCGATGACGGCGAATAATTTGACGAATGGGTCGAAGGAGTAGATGGAAGGGAAAGGGGCGAGGTGGTGTTTTCCTTTGAGCGCTGATGTTTGATCAGATATCTGCCTGCACCCTGAGCACGGGAAAAAAGTTTGGAACGTGGTATGTCGAATTACAAAAGCGAGCGGATGTAGGACGATGAATGATTAAAGCCATGTCAAACTGGCGTCCCACCAGCTGCGCGGACGTACCATGTCCGCGACGCCGTCAAGAAGCACAGGGACTTCGTTTAGTCGGTGGGCGCTCAAGGGAGAGTTGCGTTCTTCCTAGGCAGGACGTACCGCTGGATCCCTGCTTCGGTCTACAGTACAGATTCTAGACCCCAGGTCGAAACGGCTGCGATGCGTCCATCTTCTTCCTTTTCCATCTACATCCTTTCATGGCTGACATTCTTCCATGACATCCCTCATCCCTCGCCCCCCAAAACTTGCCAACGGCCGCAGAGTTCCCTTTGACACAGCAGCTGACGATGTCCCCAAGCAACCTCTCCCTTCAAGACCCGTGGAACAGTCTAAGCCAGCCACGCTGCACCCTGCCAACCCAGCTCTGCCGCGTAGCCGGATCTGTATGCTGTTTAGCAAAGCCCTGAGAGTGTGCGCGTGTTCTACGGTAGACTTTAAGTCTTCCGGAAGTCACGGTTCACGCACGGAACTATCCCCGAGGTTAACGAGATCAGCCCTCGCCTATTCGACTAGCGCACATTTTCTCCTGCCGTGTACGGAATAGTGTGCGCCTTCCTCTAGCGCACCATGTTCTCCGCGCGTTCAGCTCGTGGCGTTGCGAACATGTCGCTTGATAGCCTCTGACTTAAAGGCAGCGAGTTGTATACAATGATCCCCGCAGGAAGTTGCGCGAGGCTACACTCGCGGTTCAGAGGACTATGCCGTCGAGCTCCCGCCGTGTCATCATATGTTTCGCTGCTTCCGACCACGCGGCAACAGTGGCAGCATTGGCTTTTACTTTCTGCTCAGCTCAGCTGCGACCTGCATGGCAATTTTGTGGCTTGCTTCGACCCAGCTGAGAAGTCGGGATATGCACTATTGAACTTTTGACGCTGGCTAGCGAGAGATATCTCCATGGAAAGGAGAGTATGAGCAGGCATAAAGGTGAGGTCTCCGCTGACAGCGGTACTCCTTTCATTTTCCCATTCTGGTCCCTTGTCGGCACGCTGAGCACCATGCTCCGAAACATGAGCTCCACGATCCAGTCGCGGCTGTTTGCATTCTTCATCGTGCAGACGATGATGGGATTGGTCTTCGCCAACATCCCCAACATTGATCAGGCATGCAAGAAAGGCTATAACGGAATTGAGTACACTCATCTATCTGCCTATCCGCCTGCGCAAGCCTTTTGCTCGAAGAGATGTCCTGCTCCGCCCAAGACAACAACGATTACTACGACCAGTACTTGCAAGGGCATAGTTACAGGTAATTCGTCCCAGATTGCCATTACGAACGTTCTAACGATGAGACAGCGGCCCCAGTGACATCGACTGCTCCTGCCAAGACGTAAGTCTCGTCTCCTGATCGACCATCCATTCTGCCAATCGCTCCTTGCGCCCAACATCATTTACACCGCCGCTCGACAAAGATCTCTCGCGCTTGCTCTGATCAGGCCCACCCAAAGAGAGACTGCTTCGACCACGATTCGTTGAATGAGCAAGAGAAGGCGCTGGATCCGGACAAGATCTACGCGAATCAATTCTGACGTTGGGTGGCCGGAGAGAGCACAGCAAAGGCTCATCCACTAGACATCGCTGCTGCCTCCTGACAACAGCTCGTACTAATGCACGCTTCTCGCAGCATTACCGCCAGCACCGTCACTTCGACCGCACCCGCCTCCACGATTACCGCGCCGGCCATCACATTGTAAGTATCATTCTTTCAACAGCATGCGCATGCTTACGATTGGCAGCACAAGCGGTACAAGCACGGTCATAGCCAGTTTTCGTGACCCTTTTCAATACTATTACCGCTGCGCCAGTAACGACGACTGCCCCAAGATCCACCATAACGGCCTCTACGATCACCGAGACGAACACCGAAACAGACACTGTGACCTCCACAACTACCACCACGACTACTACAACTACAACTGGTCAGTGAACCTTCTTCTGCTACCATGCACAAAGCTGACGACATTCTTGCAGTTACTGCCAACGCCAAGGCCAAACGTACAGCGGCCGCACCCAAAGGCTACGCAGACAGCAACGCGAATCAACTGGCAAAGATTACCGCGGGGCCAGCGAAGTCTATATCGGCCTTCTGTAGCTGTATCCAGACGATTAGGACTGTCACCAGGACCTTGACGGTTAAATCAACTCGCACTGTCACTCCGACCAGGACTGTGACTCCCTCTACTACCTTTACTCCAACGACAACTCAGGTAAGCTTAAGACTTCTACGACTTTTTCCCACATAGGACTGACGAATGGGCAATGCGAACAGACGCCGACGACAATCTTTACACCCACCAGCACGGTCCCACAGCTCGTGACTCTTACACCGACGGCCACTGTCACACAGACCTTGACCCCAACCATCACTCAAACTCCGTCATCAACTGTGACGCCGACGACCACTGTGACTGTAACTGTTGAAACGACCACCACGCAGACTACAACCGAGACAGCCACCGCGACCACGACCATAACTTTTCCCTACTGCAACGATCCAAATGACATTTTAGGAGGAGGCGGATGTTCCTCGGACTGTTACTGCGATGCCCGAGTCGGGGCTTCCGGTGGTGTTTGCGACAAGCAATTTGCGTGTCTCAATGCCTGTAGCAGCGATTCGGACTGTGCGTCAGGTCAAGCCTGCATCGGAGGCCTTGCTGCCTCGGTTTGCAATTCGGGCACGTCCTGTGCCGAATACACTGGCTGCTCGTCCTCCTTCATGCCTGCAAGAAAGCAGAGGCGAGCCGCCCGATGGGATTTCCTCGACGTTCTACGGCGTGCGGACGCTGGTTTGCCAGCATCGAACGGAGCGATCCTGCTTTACAGGCCTGGAACACCGAAGAATGATTAGTGTTTAGATGGATTGGAGGTTGTCCCTTTTCCTGGAGATTCTCGACATAGCGACAGTATTATTCGTCTCTCGTATTTCGGACATTGAGGCTATCGAAGCGAGCTCAGACGTATAGCAACATCATTAGATATGAGCACTTCTGAAGAAAACGAACGCCGTTCCGAGCAGCTTTGGTCCGGATTGTGGCGACTGGTCTCTGCGGGATGAGATCACTCCCACAGATCGAACACTTGTCTTCAAGTGTGGTGGTACCCATCTTGTTCAGTAAGAACCTTGAAGGCAGCCGTTTGAAGAAAGATCCAGATTTTGACATGGGTGGTATCCGGAGTGCGAATCCCAACAACCTGAACGCACAGCCGTGCTCTCAAGGCTCCGGCGATATGGCAAAGATCTACTTCACTGGTCCGAACGCGCCGGGTCCAAGATCTGTGATCATGCTGTGTCAGGGATACAACGCCGCCGTACTATCCGCGCCGCCGACGCTTGGCCTAAGCTGGTCAACGAGGGACTGGAACCGAGTGCCTTCCGGAGCGTTCCAAGCGGATTGCATGTCCATCACCGTGTTACATGAAGCAGTACCAAAGCATCACACAATCTCCAACGACGGCAGAATGGGTCTGAGACACAGGACTTCGAAGCAATATGGACCGCTCGTCGACATGCCCGATGACCCGCACCCCTGAGTGATCAACGTCGCCAACCATCTCGCGGAAATTTTAGAAAGATTGGGCCGGCCATGTGTAAATCTCCGGTGTAGTTTGAAGTAGCATCCATCTATTGTCCAGCCTGGTCTTCCAGAGTCGCTCAGAATTCTGGCAGGTTGAGTGAAGAAGCTTACCTCGTCATCGGCGTAGGGCACATCAAGCTCAAGTATCCTCAAGCGAGGGCATGAGGAACGCACGCGATGCAGCAGACCTTCGCTCAGGATCGGTCGTGCAGGAGCGGCCAGATGTAGGCCGTTCTTCATGCAAGGCGAAGAGTTCCAATCCAGGCCCTAGACTGTGCACAGTAGTCCGTCATCGACAAGCAGCGTTCCGTCGGTCAGTTTCAGCTGCTTCAAGCTCTGCAGTGGCATCAGATTTGCTTGAATTGCCTCTGGAAGGATTTCGGTCGAGCACATGCTGTATTCACAGCTTTACAAGAAAGCTCGAAATTCTGTACCTGCACATCGAATTCGAGCTTTCTGAAGGAGCGCACTGAGAAGGAGGTAGGGCACGTTCCATCTCCAGACTGCAAATGCGGCTCGATCTGGCGCATCTCTCTCGCAAAAGACCCACGCAAGTAAGCTTGAGATGCTTCAGGCGGGAGAAGTCCAGTGTCTCGAGCACGGCGTCCTCATCACTGCTGCAAATGCAGACATTGGAGATATCCAGCTCAACGCCAAAGCGAGTTCCTCGGGCAAGGAGGATAGAGCGATCGGTGATATGGATCTGGCGATTGTTAGCCTCCATGCTCCCCCGTTTGCTGAAGCGCTCACAATGTCAAAGACCGTCCATAACAACTCGTCGGACAATACAGCCACCGGTGCCGGCGTCGCCAGAGCTGTCGCCCTGGCCTGAACTGTGGTATTCAGCATATCGTTTGCAATTGTGGAAAGACACGGTTGTGCGCACAACGATATATGTGCGTGGTGATCTGTCTAAGGGCGCGGCTGCTGTGAGGTACCTTAGGCTCGAGAGATGGTGTTTGTTGGTGCCTGAGGCAGGAGCATCCATGCTTAGTCACAGACTTCACATCGGATCCATCCATACCAGAGATTTGTGCGAAATGAAGCCAAAGTGGGACTCCAAAGGAGAAGACAGTATGCTGGACCAGGAACAAGACCTGTTCTATCTGGCTGGGAGACGAGGGGACTGATCGTCGCTGTCGCTGGTATATCTGCTGTCCCAGTGGTGACATCAGCGACGGTGAGACTCTTTCGTGCCAGGACAGCTGCCATCTTTCTGCCACATCATCGCCGTCAAGGTAAGATGGCAGGGTGAAACCTATAAGACACTCTTCAGGACACTGTTCTCTTCCTGATGCTACCTCAACCTCTCAAATCCGGACCTGGCCTCTCGTGGAATCATGAATCTACTTGAAGCAAGATGCCCAGGATACCTCCCGAACCAAATGGACATGTCACGACGGGACGATCAAATTGGCACAGGAAGATACTGAGAACAGAGAAGTCAAATGAGACAGAAGACATCACGTGTTGAAATCTACAAGAGTCTGTACCGCCAAATCCACCGATATCCAATCCGAAGCCACTCCTCTGCTCCATTCGTCTCTCCTCCAAGGCTCTCTCTCCTCCGAGACCTTCCGCTGGTCTATGCTCTGGTACTATTTCCTCCGATGGATGATTCGCCGAAGCAATGATGGATGTGCTGGCTCAATGAGTTCAAATGTATTCTGAGCTCAGCCGTCGTCAAGACTTTTGTGCCATGGTCGTTGGTGTGTTCGCATGCTCGGCTCTCCGGCCTGTGCCATGGGCTTGAGGAACGGCAGTGGAATCTCTTGCCATTGACCGTGTGGTCTGGTCGAAGCATGTTGATGTATTCGTCTACATGGCTCTCCGGCTTGTGCCATGGGCTTGAGGGACGGCAGTGGAATCTCTTGCCATCGATCTTGTGGTCTGGGCGAAGCATGTTGATGTATCCGCCTATCAGGCCCTCTGAATCCCGTCGTGCTTTGATGCGGCGGCGGTGCGATGTGGTGCCAGCGACTGTGGTTTGCTCGGTGCATGTCGAGGCATGTGTATGCTTGGCTCTCTGGCCTCTGGCTTGGTGTTGTACGTTGGTGGTGGATCCTCTTGCCAGTGGTTGTGACGGTAGAGATGGAGATGCGGTTGAGATGGGCTTCGATGTGAGATTGATGCACGTCGAGGCGCATGTCGATGTATTCGCCTTTCTGGCTCTCCGAATCTTGTCATCTCTTGATGCGATTGTGGTGGGGTTGCTTGCTAGCGACGGTGGTGATGATGCTGGAGATGGGACTCAAACCGATCGATGTGATGGAGATGGCACTCGATGTGATATCGATACACGTCGCGACCAGTGCGCTGGCGCTGGTTCAGGTCACTCGGTGTGGACTTGGAGCCGAAGCTCCTTTCCTCTTCGACGGTCCACGCGCCGACATTTATTCACGAGTTGTTGTCTCGTTTCACCTCCAGGATCCAGCCATCATCTCCTTCTTCTTCGGACTCATCGATCGCTGACGATCTTGTTGTCTCCACGCCGGAGTGATTGGCGTGGTGAGAGCTGGAACATTGGAAGTCCAGGGATCGCAGCGGGTCGTTCGTCCCGAAGATGGAGGCGAGGGTGGTGGCGTCAGGAGTTGACGAGGTGCCCTGGACTCTGGCACCTTTTGTGAGATGCCGTAGGTACGGCGATGGCTCTCGGCGCGGGAGTAAGCCCATCGCGCGAGGTGAACTGAGTTCGCGGTGAGCTTGCGCTCGGGACCGCGGTAGGTATCCAGGCAGTCTGAGGGAATCCAGAAACCTTGCGTGAGGCTCATGTACGAGGCCTTGGGCATCTCTGGTCCAGTGTGTTCCAGCCGGTCGATGGTGTCGCACTTGGATGGCTGGGCCCCTTCGGTCCTCATGGAGAGATATTGGGCTGCGAAGTCCCCCCGCTTCGCCTGGCTGGCGCTGGCGAATTTCTCGCCGAGTGATCTCCCACCCCACGAGGTCAAAGGTCCCACGAAGAGGAGATCCTTTGCTTGTGGATGGTGCTGAAGAACCACCACGGGGTGAAGGAATGCGCCAGAACTGGTGAGGGTGGCTTGCTTGGTGAACCATTCCGAAGGGTGTCGCATCTTGACTTCGCTCTCAGCCGGAAGCATTGCAATCACTCCATTGGAATAGCTCCCAAAGGTATGGTCGCTCGAAGAGTGACGGAGAGATTCGGCGTGAAGAATCTCCGACGGCAGGGGATCAACGATGTTGACCAGGTCCACATCGCTGTCGACCTGGAGACGCTTGCCGTTTGATGAATGGAATGCTTCCTGGAAGGAAGCAGGCTTGGATGTGCTGAAAGACATGTTGTTGGTATGGTGTGTGTGTGAGTGTGAGAGAGATGTGTGTGAGAGAGTTATGAAGAGGAGGAGAAGAAACCTCACAGACAGCGAGAATGGCCGCCCTCTTGTACGCGAGCAAGAAACACCCAGTCTTCCAAGAGAGAGCGCTCCATGGTCGACGACACTGCTAAGAAGGCCATTGTACCATTGGTATGCAGTGTCGTCGCAAGCTCGACGGGAAACACATTCTTTGGAGGCTCCTGGCCGCTTCACCCATGCGACCGTGGTTGAGGGGATGCAGATACTGCTGGACGGCACAGTCGGAGAGCGGTACGTCGAAGGAGGTCCGGCGGTATCTGCTTACACGGGCTTTTCACAGGATTTACGGAATGATCATGCGTATACTTGCCGGAAACATCGTCGAAAGTCTGCCAAGGTCAATAAAAGGACTACCCTGAACCACAAAACACATACACGATTTCAGGAACGCCTGAACCTTATCGCTTGGATTGTATCCTGGAGACATCCCGGGATATGCCTGCCAGTCACTCACATTCGACGCACGACACTGGAAGCTGGCTCACCATGACTTCATGAGTCGTTGACGGTATTGGGGCATCGTCGCATCGGCAAGGCTGAGACGTCTGTCCGACGACGAAGAGCTTGGATCCGAAATGCACTAAAGTATGGGTAAGGGTTTGCAAGGCGATGAAACTTCGACTATGGTATGCTACTTGTGGCACGGCCGCCCAAAGACCTGCGAAAACTCTGCTTTCTCATCTCGGTGTCAGGCATCGAAAGCTCTGCAGAAGATGCTTTTTCCTGGGCCGACTAGGAAGTCTTTTGTAAATGGCCTAAGTTCACCGGATGCGACGGCCGCAAGAAGAGCTGCAGACAAGCTTGCATCTATGCCTGGAGCTGCGTAGCTTCTCTCTGAGAGAGGCTCTGCAAAGACTGTTTCCTTCTCCTACTGCTCAGGCGAGAGTCTCGGGAGCTTGGATCGAGTGTCTATTCCTGGAACCAGTGCCTCGTGGTACTCAAATGCTCTAAGGCATTGAGCCCTACCGTGAAGCGCATGTACCACCTTCCAGATACTGAAGAGACTGCACCCTCAGGCCCCTCCATACCCCTCCGCATCCACTCCGCTTTTCACCCGCGACGCTTGTCGGATGTCTTTCTGGAGCGACCCACCGGTACCCTGAAAATTTGATCTGTTGTTTCTCGCTCTACAGGAGACGCGATGACGACGACGACTTCAGAGCACTGACTGCCACCTCCATATCGCAATGACCTCGACGTCGCATTGGTATGTGCGCCCGGTCGCTACCCATGGTACGCTGCGCATCAACCTCCGGGGACCGAGTCCGATAATTGGAACCGACTCGCAAGTCTTGACGAAACAATCGGAAACAAGACCCGCACGGTCGTCTACTGGAATTGTGCTCCAGGGATCCCAATCTAGTAAGAGACTCACCGTGTTATCCCGTAACGTAAACAAAGCGCGGCTTCTGAGTTTGGCAGGCGATTCGCATCCGGACATGTTCTTTCCCAACAGATCTTTCCCGATCTCCGAGCACTTTCTCGGCCCGAAGAATCTCATCTTCGGCATATCTCTATCTGAAGATCGACTCGTCACCTTCCATCCGAATCCCGGCCGCAAAATCCATGGTACGCACGACCCAACCTTCGCCCTCAAACACCCTCTTGCTTTACGACTGCAAATCCAGACAATCAAGTCAAGCATGGAAACTACTAGATCTGTGAGAATGAAGCGTATACGATAATACGCCACGTAAGTGCTTCTCATCTACTTTCGATCTTATCTCTCGCAGATTGAGTTTCTCGTCTTTGAGTTTTTCAGATATACTTTCGCGGTGCCAGCCAAATAGCGACGTCGCGATTGGACACTGTCTCCTCGCGAAATCGCAAAGCGTCGTCCACCGCGCCTGTGCTGCGCTGCTCGCACACAGTCGCTTCTCGTCGCTCGGACTGCAGTTTGTTATTGATCGCAAAGGGGGTGAGGTCAAGATAAGGATTGCATGTATCACGTGATCCTCGTGGCCATGTTTCAGGGGATCTGGGGATGAACAAGCAGGGTTCACAAGGGTCCAGCGAAGACAAAGCAATATTGCACTGGTGGAAGTGGAAGTTTTTGAACACAATCAATTGATAAATACTCCTTGTACAGTACGCAGCAAGTCCACGATTAGCGGCACTTCAAATATAATCAGCAAAGCAAAAGTCTCCGACAACGCCGTGTCGAGATCCCATCTGTCCAACATGGTCCCGTTTCCGTCATAAACGCCATTTACATGCGCAGCGACAAAGGAAAGCCCTCCTCATTACGTCCATAACACTTGTGATCACAATCAACCACTGCACATGATGCATGACTCTGGGTTCTCTATGCTGCAAGCCAGGACGGCTTCGGCGTAGATGTCACCCTCACGATCAGCGCTGGCTTCACCGTCCTCTTCTTGATCGGCCTTCTTCTCGCCGGCGAGAGCGGGCTCGGGAAGTGCCTCCTCCTTAGGAACCGCCTTTGTGCCGTCGACAGCAAGGACTTCAGGGCTCTCACCCTCGTCTTGATCGGCTGGGAAAGGAGGGTTGACGACAGCAGATGATGTACGACCGAAAGTCCTCTTCTGCTTCTCCGGTTGAGGTGGAGGAGTAGTCGCAGGTGTGACGACATCCTCTGGGACGGACGGAGCCTTGAGTTCCTTGTTCTCGTACATCGGCTTGGGTGCGGCGAGGGCAGCAGCTGGCTTCGCAGCGCTGACGGCGGTGTATGTGCTTGAAGCGTTTCGCTTCTTAGACGATTTGCCAAGGTTCGTGTCGGCGACCTTGAGCATCTCCTGGTCGACGGTGAACTGAATGGGCGCAGACGCCGCCATGGTGCGAAGGTAGTACATGCCAGTCTTCAGGCCGAGCTTCCAGCCGGCGAAGTGCATGCTGGTGATCTTGCCCATGGTGGGCTCCTTCATGTGGATGTTCAGGCTCTGAGACTGATCGATGAAAGCACCACGGTCAGCGGACATTTGGACGATGTGGCGCTGGCTGATCTCCCAGACGGTCTTATACAGAGCCTTGAGGTCGTCGGGAATGTTGGGAATTCGCTGGATGGAACCACCATCGGCGATGATGCGGTTCTTCATGTTGTCTGACCACAGGCCACGCTCAACCAAGTCCTTGAGCAACCATGGGTTGACAACTTGGAACTCACCAGCGAGCACACGACGGGAGTAGATGTTGCTGGTGTATGGCTCGAAGCACTCGTTGAAGCCCATGATCTGCGAGGTGGAAGCAGTTGGCATGGGAGCGACGAGAAGCGAGTTGCGGACACCATGCTCGGCGATCTTGGCCTTGAGTGCGGCCCAGTCCCAGAGATCAGTAGGAGTCACACCCCACATGTCGTATTGAAGCTCGCCCTTGGAGACGGGAGAGCCCTCGTATGTCTCGTATGGTCCAAGCTTGGCAGCGAGATCGCATGAAGCGGTGAGAGCAGCGTGGTAGATGGTCTCGAAGATCTGAATGTTGAGCTGACGGGCCTCAGGAGAGTCGAAAGGCATGCGAAGAGCCAAGAAAGCATCGGCAAGACCATTGACACCGAGACCGATGGGACGATGACGGAAGTTGCTCTTGCGAGCCTCTGGCACTGGGTAGTGGTTGACCTCGATGATCTTGTTCAAGTTCTTGGTGACGGTCTGTGTGACCTGGTGAAGCTTTTCAAAGTCGAAGCGCTCGTTCTCGATGTCGACATAGGTGGGAAGAGCGAGAGATGCAAGGTTGCACACGGCGACCTCATCAGGAGCAGTGTACTCGATGATCTCGGTGCAGAGGTTGGAGCTGCGGATGGTTCCCAAATTCTTCTGGTTGCTCTTGCCGTTGGCAGCGTCCTTGTAAAGGATATATGGCGTGCCGGTCTCGGTTTGAGCCTCGAGGATGGCATACCAGAGCTTCTGAGCGCGGACGGTCTCACGACCCTTGCCCTCACGCTCGTATCGCTCGTACAGCTCCTCGAACTCAGCGCCGTAGACATCAGCCAGACCGGGGCACTCGTGAGGGCACATCAAAGTCCAGGTGGTATTTTGCTCAACACGCTTCATGAAGAGATCTGGGACCCACAGACCGTAGAACAGATCGCGAGCACGAACCTCCTCCTTTCCGTGGTTCTTGCGGAGATCCAAGAAGGAGAAGACATCTGCGTGCCATGGCTCGATGTACATGGCAAAGGCGCCAGGTCGCTTATTGCCGCCCTGGTCGACGTAGCGAGCGGTGTTGTTAAACACACGCAGCATGGGTACGAGACCGTTGGATGTTCCGTTGGTGCCGCTGATGTATGCTCCGGTTGCGCGAATTCTGTGGACGTTGAGCCCAATGCCTCCGGCGTTCTTAGAGATCATGGCGCAGGTCTTCAGTGTGTCGTAGATCCCATCAATACTGTCATCCTTCATGTCGATGAGGAAGCAGGATGCCAGCTGAGCGTTGGGTGTTCCAGCACTGAACAGCGTGGGCGACGCATGTGTGAAGTACTTGTTCGACATGTAGTTGTAGGTCTCAATGGCAGACTCAATGTCCTCGCCGTGGATTCCCACAGCCACACGCATGATCATCTGTTGTGGTCTTTCGGCAACCTTGCCATTGATCCTCAAAAGGTATGACCTCTCCAGCGTCTTGAACCCGAAGTATTGGTAGTTGAAATCACGGTCGTACACGATGGCGCTATTGAGCTCGTCTTGGTGCTTCATGACCGTTGCATATGTCTCGTCTGAGATCATGGGCGCGGCCTTGTTGGTTTTTGGGTTGATGTAGTGGTATAGATCCGAGACGACAGCGGAGAACTGCTTCTTGGTCTGCTTGTGGAGGTTGGAGACGGCGATACGTGCGGCGAGGATGGCGTAGTCGGGGTGGGTGACGGTCATGTATGCGGCCGTCTCGGCGGCCTGGGAGGCATGTTAGCTGTGTCGCGTGTGCCTCGTGTTTCTGGACTGAACCCACCAAATCGTCGAGCTGAATGGTGGTAACACCCTGGTAGACACCAGAAATGACCTTCATCGTGATGGCAGCCGAGTCGACATGCTCTGGGTCAAGGCCATAACAGAGTCTTGACACACGAGCTGTGATCTTGTCGAACTGCACGCGCTCCTTGCGGCCATCTGTGAGGCGTGTCAGTGAGGTTCGGAATGGAGGCGGAGTTCTTTGTGCCAGTGCTGTGGCGATGCTTGACGGTCTCTTGGGAAGGTCGAACGTGATCAAAGTCATGCTGGGGGAAATCTTGACATACCGCGTTTGTAGACGAACATCTTGTCGAATGACAGCGAGGTATGGACCTCGAGAGATGGTTCTTCTGATGGTGGAAGTTGCTTCTCCTGCGAGTCTAGCTTGTCGACTCTGCTTGTGAGGGAGAAAGCGACTCAAGCTGAGGAAGTTGGTGCTCGAGGAGGTTGAAGAGAAGAGGATGATGTTGATGTAAAGTGGGAGAGGAAAGTGGAAGACGCGGGCGAGTTATCAACTTCTACGCGTGTTTCTGTCCGTGCTAGGCAGGCAAGCGCGTCTAGTTTGGCGTGGATCTCGCGATGTTTTTTGGCGGGGCTAAAGTACGGCTGCTCCCGCCGGAAAACTTCAACGATCCAAATTTCTGCTTGCAAATCATGTGCTTCCTCCCAACATTGCCCCATCATTCTCCAATGTCGAGACCATCAAATCCATCACGGCACCCTGGCCGCTCGAGTCGAGCATGATGGCACTTCTCGATCCTCAAAAGGTCAAGTCGGCCATGAGGTCTTACCGTCGCTTTTGCACCGGACCTGCGTCGAGATCGCGGGAGATTGGCAACCGCTCCTCGAGAGACAAGATCGGAACGCCTTCTCATGTTCCCGCAGAGGAAATCTCAGTCATGAGCACCGCTGGAGAAGACGCCCTCCGTCCTGCTTTGACGAATGGCACGTCCATTTATGTCGACTTCCGCTATGCCGTCCAGCTGTCCGCGCACCGCATCACACTACCGCGACGTTCTTGTGGCCAGCGACTACTGACAAACCCACTCCTCACACAATCACAGTATGGCACTTTCGAAGACTCGGCGACATCGACTTTCACAACAGTCACGAGTTCAATTTGTAGCCTAGAGCAAACCACAAGGTCTGCCAAGACCGTCTCACTCGTGTTGCAGTGTCAGAGCTCTGCTATGATGACTTTGCGTCTATTTGCTGAGACACATACCGCCGACAAGAAACGGAGCAATGATGGGAAAAGTTCACTTGAAGCCCATCGCCGTCGCAAATAGGTCCAAGCACACGTCTGAAGCCTGGCGGATGGCCTTCAGGTTGCGCAAGGGAGGACAGTCTATAATAGGCACAGGCAGCCAAACCACAGGAAATGCATCTTGACCATACTTGAAGCCATTTGCTGCCTTGGACAGCCTCTGGTCTCAAATCCTGCCTGTCCATAAGTATGTCGATATATCCTGCAATGCCTCTTATTCTATCAAGCCACTCTTCTCTCCTTCTATTTCCATTCCTCCCTACAAGTTCTTCATCATGTCAAGCCAATACACCAAGGGCGCTCAATCTGCGCAGAACGCAATCCTCGACGACCTCCGCGAATCCCTCACCGACCAAGCCCAAACAGCGACCTTCGCCCTCGGCGGCAGCGTGCCTATCTGCCTCTCCCAAGAGCCCACCACCGAACCAACCCTCGACTCCATGGGACGACCTACTCACATCAGCCACTCCATCCGCCCGAGCGCCTCCACCCTTCATCCCAGCAAGCCCGTTCACATTCGCTTCGGTCAGCCCGGCACAGGCAACAACCTCATCCTTCCCACCGCCCCTACCTCCCCTACCCTTCAGCACCTCATACAAGCCTGCACTCCCGCCTCCTTTGGCCTCAATGGCAAAGACGTCCACGATTCAGCCTACCGCAAAGCCGGTAAACTCGACACTACAGACTTCGCCACGTCTTTCTGCCCTTACGAGTTGGGCATCGTGGATGTCATCAACCAGGTCCTCGTCACGGATCCGTGCCTTGGAACCAGGGCGGAACTGTACAAGCTAAATGTATACAGCGCTCCGTCGGGATTGTTTCGGGCGCATGTGGATACGCCAAGGGGTGAGGAGCAGTACGGGAGTCTGGTGGTTTCGTTGCCGGTGGCGCATGAAGGTAAGGTCTTGTCGAGGTGATTGTGCGAGACCTGACTGACGTGTTTGCAGGCGGCGAGCTCGTAGTTCGACACGGAGGCAAGAATGTGGTGTTTGACTGGTCCGCTTCTGGTTCAAAAGACAGTCAGTCAGCTCTGCAATGGGCCGCATTCTACAGCGATTGCGAACATGAAGTCCTGGAAGTTACGTCTGGGCACCGCATCACTCTGACTTACAATCTCTACACCAGGCGGGCTGGTGGAACGCTGGCTGGGCTGGAGTCTGCTCTGGACGCCAACAGGTTTCCTCTGTATGCTTCGTTGGAGACGGCCTTAGGACGTCCGGATTTTCTTCCAGGTGGTATGTTCTAGCCTCTTTCTTAGTACCAGATGTGATAGTCCACTGACATTTTGCAGGCCGGGTGCTCGCCATCCACCTCACGCACGCTTACGCACACACATCAACCCACCACAGCCTCCTTCCCAGCTCCTTGAAAGGAGCCGACTTCGCGATCTACGAAACCGCCAAAGCCCTCGGATTGAATTGCTACGTGCGACCCATTTTCAGAGACGAATGGGAAGACTGCGACTCGGACGGCGACTTCGATACCTCTTGCACAGTCCTCGGCGGCAAATTCGCCGAGCTGAGTATGGGACAGCGTGAGATGGAAAGTGGACGTGAGAAGATGGAGTTTATGCGTGAGGTACTGGATGAGGGTGAGAGGTGGAAGCCCAGCAAGGTGACCTGGATTAATCCGGAGCAAGAGGCTTCCATCGCCGCTCAGTCGGCCATCATGGCAGTAAGCTCTTCCACCCAACCCCTCTTCGCTTCAACCCACTGATCTCTTCGCAGTACGGCAACCAAGCCGAGCTAGAACTTCAATACTCCCGCGCCTGTCTCCTCATCCGCGTTCCTCGATTCGCTGAGCGCGTCGGCCAGGAAGTCGCTGGCCACTCCAAGATTTTCCGCGGGATCGAGCGGGACGCCGGGAGGGCCGAGAAAGATGATGTGAGCAGTACGGATAGCGAGGAGGAAATGCAGATCGACAAGGAAGATATCGAACCTCATGGCATGTATTTCCCGAAAGACTACGGCAGACCGATGACGGCTGTGGAAGAAATGCTCGAGAGGCAGAGGCAGAAGTTTGGAGATTGGGAGGCGGAGAAGGTGAGTTTCGAGAGCTTCACGGAATAGTCTGGTATTGCATCGCAGGGAACGATTCGTTACTGCAGCGAGGAGAGATGTGAATTTAACTTTTCCCGAAATTCGAGAGGTTGGTTTCGCCTGACCGAGCGACTCGCTTTCGCAGAGTGACGCCTGTCCTTTTATCCTGCATTAAATCCATGCCAATGACAAGACAGGAAGACATCGCCGAAGGATCGGACTGGCCTGCAAAGTCGGACATATTTCGTGCGGCGGACTTGCGACAACGGGACGTCCAACACCTGCGGTACATGGTCGCTGGAAAGGCCTGGACTCGCCTGATGTCGAGCACTTCTCGTCGCCCCAAGCATCGAAACAGCCAATAGCGACGACGGCGCCGGAGCAGTCGGCGCTGAGGATGGTAGGATAGACGATTGGACGGCCGGTGAAAGGCGGGTTGTGAGATGTTGTCTTCGTCGTACCCAAGGTTCGAAGTGTTCCGGAGAGTCGGAGATGAGTCCTGCGGCCGGACTGCGACAAGAGTAAGGCCTACAGAAGATGCTGTGCGATTGGACCTCCGAGTCAGACGCGAAGGAGAGCGTCCTACCGCATTGTTGAAGGATTGTGTAGAAGGCGCTGCTTGGAAGTCTGCTGAAGAAAAGTCTTAGAGCATCCCGTGGATGCTCCTACCTGCTACCCGGACCTGGCTTATCTGCCTCGCTATTTCCTCCCTTTCGAGATGCCAAGGCGGCTTGGGGCTGTAGGTCATGGCTCTCGTCCATCAAAAGAGTATTGTCGTCGAAGGTATATGGAAGCCCGCAGAGTCTAGATGCTGTCGGAGAGCCAAGAGGCGAGTCATGAAGGGAGGGTGGAAGACAGAAAGAACAAGAAGACGTTCAAGCTGGCTGGACTAGAAGCCGTTTGCCAGCCAGGCGTAGACTCTAGCACGACTGCGTACTCCGCCCAAAAACAGCCTGATTGGCCTACAACGTATCGTGGTCGCCGCCAGCCCTGCAAGGGTGAGACCATGTTTTTCCCATGTCCCACGTGGTTGGGACGGGAAGGAGAAAATATCATTCCACCTTGAATCGCTTTTACACTTCCTCAGGGCAGAGTATTGCATGCAGCTTCGGCGACGCCGATCAGGTCTAGAAGCTGAAAGCCGGTCAGGCCACCACGTGGAGTATCCCCTTCCGGCATGGCGCTGGCGTTCCACGAGTGATCACTGGTCGGAAGTGTGACCTCGTAGACGCCTCGCACGCCAACGACGCCTCGACCGCGTAGACTTCCACCGTTTCAGGTAGGTGTGTGCTCTCTTCCTTAAGCGCGGACGCGGTGAAGGGAGAATTGCAGACCTTCCTTATAAGTACGTGGCGACCTCCCCTCGGCCTTTGTGAGGATGCTGTGGAATTCATCATCAATTAGTGACTGACGACCGATCATGCAGTGGCTCACCCTTCTGGCATCTGCCCTTGCGGGTATGGCGACCGTCGATGCAAAGGCTGTTGTCGCCCACTTCATGATGGTGAATGCCGATTATTACGCTGTCTCGGACTGGCAGACGGATATTGCAGATGCACAGGCGGCGAAGATTGATGGGTTTGCTCTCAATTTTGCGGCGGATCAGGCAGATCGACTGGTGAGTATCGATTCGTGTCTTTTTGTCGACTATCCTTACTAAGTCGTTGCACCACAGGCCAGTCAGGTCGCGAATGCATTCCAAGCTGCGAATGCAGCGGGCTTCAAGCTCATGTTCAGCTTCGACTATGCGGGAGCCGGAGCATGGGACTCTTCCAAGGTCATCAGCTACCTGAAGCAGTACGGCGGGAATTCGGCTCATCTGCAGTACAATGGAAAGCCGGTGGTCAATACGTAAGTCCAGCAAGTTCTATCATTCCATCAAAAGCTCACCCAGTCATCAGCTTCGAGGGACCACAAAGCTCAGGCGACTGGCCAAACATCAAGTCTCAGACCGGCTGCTTCTTCATGCCAGAATGGGACTCCATTGGGCCCTCACAAGCCGCCACAACTTCGAATAGCGTCGCCGATGGCCTCTTCTCCTGGACAGCATGGCCTAATGGTGCCAACGACATGACTACAGGGAACGATCAGGCCTACAAGTCAGCACTCGGAGGCAAGCCTTACATGATGGCTGTCTCTCCCTGGTTCTACACCAACGTCCCTGGCTTCAACAAGAACTGGCTGTGGCGAGGTGACGATCTCTGGTTCGATCGTTGGTCGCAAGTCCAGGCCTTACAACCAGAGTTGGTACAGATTGTCACCTGGAACGACTGGCCGGAGTCGAGCTACATCGGCCCGCTCCGAGGCGACAAGTCCTACAGCGCATTCTCTGCTGGAAACGCAAACTACAACTACGCACTGGACATGCCGCACGATGGCTGGAGAACGCTGTTGCCTTACCGAATCGACATGTACAAGAACAACGCCGCGACCATCACCTCCGAGGCAGCTTCATTCTGGTACCGCACCAACCCAAAGGACTCTTGCAACACCGGCGGCACCCTCGCCAACGCTCCCTGGCAGTCACAGCTACAGCCCAGCCAAGTCGTCCAAGACAAAGTCTTCTTCACCGCTCTCCTCTCCTCTGCCGCAGACGTCAGCGTCACAATAGGCGGCCAAACTCAAAACGGCACATGGACGAAGACACCCGCAAACGGCGGAGCAGGTCTCTACCACGGCAGCGCCAACTTCAACGGCCGCACCGGCGCGGTGTCCGTCATCATCTCTAGGAAAGGCACCACTATCCTCCAACAAACCGGCAAGTCCATCTCCACGAGCTGCACAAACGGCAACTCGAATTGGAACGCATGGGTCGGAAGTGTAACCGGTCGAACATTGCCCAATGCCATCAAGGTGGACGCCTCGGGCTCAAGCACGACGATCGGCGCCGTAGCCTCCACCACCGCGCCGGTCACTTCTGCCACCACCGCGCTGGCGACTTCTACCACCGCTTCAAGGTCAGCCAGCTCCACTCCTGCCAAATCTTCCTCCACGACCTCGAGTCGAACCACAGCCACGAGTCGAGCTAACACGACCACTACGAGGAATAGCTCTCTTACCAGTTCGCCCACCACCTCTCCGACCACATCCGCATCGACGACTCGAGCCTCTACCACAGCCAACACAGCCACAACGGTCACAGCGACCGTGACCGTCACGGCGAGTGCGACGGCTACAAGTACCGTCACGACGACTATTGCCCCGACGAGTAATGCTTCCACGTCGGCGAAGTCGACGGCGACGTATACGATGCAGGGAACGTGTACTTGTAAATGCGAATTGTAGATTGGTGTTTCTCGCCGAGATGGCACGGGGCATGAGAGCAGTAGAAATGAGCGTAAGTTAATGCACGCCATGACAGATAGACTATTAGATGATACGAGGACGACAGCACGAAGAATTGTGATTTAGATACCCAATATCGACAGAAAAGTTTCCCAAGAAAGAAATCTTGATCGCTGCTTACAGCTTCACTGCTTCTATCCGGGTAATTTCGAAGCCGAACCTGCCCTCCCGGTCCGCCTTCCAACTCTACAGCCGCGAACATCCATCAACCCGTCTCCTCACCTCCACCGACCTCTTAACCACATGCCTGAACGCCCTGCAAACCCCACCCATCCTCCTCACCACCTCCCCTCCTTCGCCCTCCAACAGAATCCTCTCAACCAACGCATACGTCGCGAAGACCCTCTCACTCGCCGTCATCCGCCCGTCCGCCAGACACTCAGACCCATGTCGAGAGACGTCCTTAGCTCCTCTCCCATCGTCGCTCTCCTGGTAGTCTGTCTTCACGGTACCGGTCGAAGAATACCCATTATCCAGCCTCCACCCAGAGTCCTCGTCCGCAAAAGAGACATCATATACAATCTCGCTTATCCCTCCTCGGCATTTTTGCGCGGCGAGGAGAGCGCGAGTGGTGTATGGACGTGGTAGAGGGGTGGGGTGGCCGGAGGGGAGGATGTAGGTGGCTATGCCTTGCGCTCCTTCTTCAAGGCCTTGTATTTTGGATGGTAGTGCGTAGTGGTTGGAGTGGGCTTGGCTGGCAGAGGAAGAGGAGGAAGCAGAGGAAGGAGAGGCGTTAAAGATGGATGCGTACCAAGATCGTTGGCGGAGTGAGAGGGAGTGGATTCGGGGTTGGGAGGTTTGGTTCGCTGCTGTCCAGAGGGGAGTGGAGGGTTCGGTGGGCGAGTTGGAATTGGAGGTGGAGGATGAGATGTAGGGCGAGCTACTGCTGTTGAAGAGGTAGTCGATTGCTAAGGAGTGGCATGAACGTTTGGTGGGTCGTTCTGATAAGGTCGTGGAAGAAGTGGATGTAGTGTCGTTCTTGGAAATGGATGTGTCATCTGACGAGTCTTCTGCTGGCCTCTTTCGCGCCATGTTCAGATCGTTGCTCAAGCTGATTGTTTGTGACTCGAACGAACGCTTTGATATGATCCTGATCTCGAGGTCCGTACAGAGAATGGTAATCTATGCTTGCGCTGTTCGATGTGAGTCGCTACGAGTCTTCAAGATCTTCATGTGACGGTTCTTTGTGATTCCTGGTTAACGGCGTTCTTCCCCAACTGGCCTGCTGTAGATGCCGCTTCTGGCTGTGCACGAGGCTCAGCTCTGTCGAATATTTCGTTGTCCACTGGACTTGAATCGTGACTATTAGGCAGGGCACAGCCTGAAGAGGAAGCGGTCAGTGTATTCGAGAGCGAAGCAGAAGCCTGCGTTTGGATCAATAAGAAGTGATAGCATGATCGAGACATTCTGCGCTGCGCTCCATCAGCTCGTGACAGTATCTGTCTCTCATGTGCCGAGTATGCATGTGGTTGAGACAGGTGAATTGAGAGAGTGAACGAAGTGTGGTCGCTTCGAAGCGGGTTCCTGTCTATTCAGTAAGCTCCAAAAATGTTCCAAAGCAAAGTATACAAGTTGTGCGCCAAACTCGCCGCCGCATATCGTATCGTCAAGTTCCATCAGAGACGCAATCATTCGGTGTCCTCTCTTCCTCATCCTCATCGATTAGTTCAACACCACTGCCAAAATTACCACAGCCAGCACAATCGCCAGAATCATCAACAGACAACACGCCTTTCCTCTTGCGCTCTTCTGATGCCTGCTCGCGGTCCTCAGTTGTTGATCCGCGTTTCTCGTATCGTCTCTTGTAGATGTGACGTTCTCCGAGATGATATCCAAGCTCTGTCCTTGATCATGCACCATCGTCGCAACATCCCGGAACAGCTCATTCAACTCGCTGACTGAGCTCTCAATGTTGCGAATTTCGGATTCCCGCTCGATAATCAGAGTTTCCTGGAAGTCGACTTCGCTTTGATCTGCCAGTCGCAGGTCTTGCTGCTGAAGCTGCTGCTGCTGTTGTTGTTGTCCACCTCCAGACGACGTCGCACCTCCACCCTCATTCTCATCCAGTGCCGTCCGTGCCGCAGACGCGCTGGCTCGCTGTTTCTCCAGTGCCGACCTCTGAAGTGTCTGGAACTCCGTCAAGCTCGCCTTGAACTCCGTGCTCAGCTTGTTCGACGTGTACTTCTGACTTGGTCCCAGATCGTGCCATGCCTGGACCTTCTTCAAACCCTCGCCGATCTCTTTGAAGCCATCTCCTGTTTCTGAGAGCAGATCCTGTACTCGTTCGCGGACACGATCTGTTTCGCGGCGAGTTCCGAGTAGTGCGACTTGGTTGCTGAGCCGAGATATGTTGCTGGTGAGGGAGAAGAGCTTATCGGAGAGCTGGGTTGTGTAGCGGTTGAACTCGGGGTCGTCGGCGTAGGAGGGATCGTCGCTTCGTCGCCATGTTGTGGGTTGGCTTTCGAGGTTGGGGTTATCTTGAAAGGACATTTCGGGAGTGGTGTTATATTAGATAGGTTGGGAGGGAAGAGGTAGTTGTTCAAGGTGAAGTCGTCTGAACTGGC
The DNA here is from genome assembly GCA_000223685.2 of Zymoseptoria pseudotritici STIR04_4.3.1. Taxonomy (NCBI): domain Eukaryota; kingdom Fungi; phylum Ascomycota; class Dothideomycetes; order Mycosphaerellales; family Mycosphaerellaceae; genus Zymoseptoria; species Zymoseptoria pseudotritici. The sequence continues at coordinate 49,884 of AFIR01000707.1, forward strand.
GCCTGACGAGACCCGGATGACGATCATCTGGTCGCGACTGCTGGAATAACCCGAACCCGAAAGCGAAAGCGGTTACCATCAAACAATAATCACATGCATCGCGGCTTCCACTTTTCGAGATTCATCTTCGACATTTCCATTGCTCGACACTTTCGCGTTTCCTTACACTCATTTGACTGCTTCCAAACATGCTCGCATAGCGCTCTCTTTACTCCACCAACGACGACACGTCGCGCGCCCACAATGTCGACAAGCACGATGATCACGCAGAACCCGCCCATCAACTCCCTCTTCGCGCCGAGAACAACAAATACCAGTACTCCCTCCGCGACACCGATCCCGCGCATACGACCATACAAGGACTTTCTCACCGCAGCTCTACACCGTCGCTTTGTGCGTGCTGCTGGTATCACATTCACCATCTGCTGGCTCTACAGCTTCATCTTCTCCACATCAGGCTCTCTAATATGGAGCTGGTTTCCTATAGGACCAGCAGGCATACGCGCACTCCTCCTCTTCGCGCCATGTCTTGCTGTCTTCATTGTACGCGTGGCGAACATGCACGTCGCGACGACGAGTGGTGGCTTGACGCAGGTTCTGAAGAAGCCGGGAACAACATTACACACTGTTGGATGGTACGTTTGGAGCGCGTGGTTCTATGGAGAGATCTTCATCTGGACAAGAGGGTCTTCAGGAAGTATAGAGCTTGGATGGGTGGATCCTGGCAGGTCGGGATATGAACGACCGAGAATGAATGAGAATCCGATCTTCTTGAGGTGTCTGTTCGTGTTGATGGGCTTGGGGCAAGCAAGTCTGCATCTATCCAGGGACTACGATGCAATCGACCTGAGCGAAGGCAATGGGCTGCCAAACAGACGGAATGCCCTGTTGTCATACTTGGGAGTGCAGGACCAGACGCTCGACAAGCTACCAAGGAGCGCACGTGTACTTGTGGAGAACTCAGGGCTCATTGTCGATCGTGCGTTCAAGCTAGTATTCTGTGGGACGGTCATGGCCCACTCCCCGTTCTACTTCATCGTGGTTCGTCGGATGGCTTGGAGATGGACATACGCCGTTGGTCGCACCATTTTCCGCGAGCTGCCGCCCACATCACCGCCTACAGGGCTTGTCAACGTCGTCCGACTTGCGTGGCAGGCATTCTACTCGTCTCTACTACTGGTTGCGCTTTGGGAGGTCTCGAACACCATCTTCGACATCACGGTCCCACAACCACCAACCAAGAAGGGAGAGCCTTTGACCAGCGAGATCAAAGATGCGCGTGGGGCTGTAGTCCACCGCAGCGCCGATGCTAATGGCAGCCTGCTCAATGGACTCAAGGCGAAGAGGGAAATTCCCAAGGCCTTTGCATTCTGGGAGCTCAGCCTCATATCAAAGGACTTCGAAGCACGGAGGAAGACCATCTACACCGACGTCGATCGTCAAGGTGGCAGCACCTGGACACAGATCTACCAAGTCTGCCTTTCAGAAATTCGTGCGATCAAAGAGCGCATAACAGAAGCCAACCGTCCGGCCTTGTCGTCAGCACAGCAGAAAGAGCAAGAGCTGCGTCGTCAGCAACACGAGCACCTCATCGGCCGGGAAGCAGAAGAGCAGCAGATCATCGGCCTGCGCAAAATCGCGGATCGACCTGTCGTGAACGACGCTGCAGTCTTCGCAAGAGGCTCGAACGGATCGCCCTTCGCCGTCAGCAACCTTGCACGTTCCATCGGACAAAGTCCGGGCAGTGATGCTGCTCTACCCGTCGCGCGAAAGGCCCTGCAATGGAGTGCGGACAGAGCACTGTCAAGAGCAGATCAGGAGCGACTTGCCAAGTTTGGGACCGGAGATGGTTTCATCGCTCAGCAAAGTCAAGGATACATCCTCCAATTTTTACGCTCCCCTGCTGGCGAACCTTTCCGGAGAACTTTCGATCGACAAGTCGCCAGTGTGATTCTTGGAAGCGGCCCGGCGACGAACAAGCGCGACATCATCTATGCCTCGGAAGCTCTTACACAGTTGGTGATGTGTTCGCTCGTCGAAGATTCATATGGCAGTGTGGCGAAGAATGTCCCGGAGATCGTGAGGACTTTGACGGAGGTCGTGGATGCGATTGAAAAGTTCGTGGGCCAGGAAGCGAAGGCGCACTGGACGGACGTCGCGTTCCGCGAGGAAACGAGGTGGCAGGTCGCAACAGAGGCGGCGGAGATCTTGCAAGTGCTGAGGAGTGGACTGGAGAGAATTGTGCTTGGATTCGGAGAGTATGCAGGTTCGATCGGTCTCAGCAAGAAGGAAGTCAGAGAAGCGAGGGAGGCTGCTGTGGGCTCGAGAGGTAGTGCGGTTGCCCTGCCGGCGCCGAAGGAGAAAGCTGCGATCGACGGTGGGAATCGGACACACGAGGTCGAGCGGAGGCCTGAGATGGAAGAGACGAGGTCCCGGAGAAGAAGGAACTGAATGTGTACCATACAGGAATGCATACGCTGGAAACAACAGCATGAACCGTTCGATCATCAATTCGCCCTCACGACCCCGTCTTGCTCGATGTCAGCCCCACGAAAACGAACAACACAGCGGCATACGCAGCCGTCCCGCTCAAGGTCTGATCGTTGGTTGTCCCGAGCGTGATGGAGCAAGTGATGGCGAAAAGCACGACTGCGATTGTGGTCGTAATCAAGTTCACAGTCCGGCTCGTGCGCAGCGCCATGACATACATCGGGACCAAGATGAACAGCGCGCCGACGGAGGCAACGATAAAGCGAGCTATAATCTCGCCAACATTCGACAGAGATTTCGGGGGCAGTTTCGCCTCATAGCGGCTCTTCCGAGCTCGCTTCTCCTCTTTGCTGTACGTGAGCCAGACTGGTAACGCTTTGACGACCATCTTTCGCACCCCGTCCTTGAATTGCTGCGTTGGCGGATGCAGGCATCTGTAATTTTCTGTGATGAAGGGTCTCACTCCTGGAACAGCGCTACTGCCGGTATAAGGGAAGAACTTCAAGGACTGGAAGTACCGAGCATCTTGCCATTCCGGACTTAGCCAGTCCAGCGAGCGGATGTATTCGAGGTCTCTGATCGCCTCCGCTTTTGGGGAGAGAGGTCAGTCCAAGCTTCGAATGCGCTCAAGCGATCGTCGTACCTTGAGTGTGTAACAAAATCCCAAGTGCTTCCATATCCTCTCCTCTGGCTCTTTTCGATTCAAGCAGGGTCTTCCTCATCAAGGCCAGCTGCTTGTTCAGGTACAAGAAATGCATGCGTCGCAGGCGTCCCATCTCCATGAACCAGGGCTGGGCGAAATCCGCATCGTCGCGCTGCATGTCATCGTCGCCGCCGTCTCCAGCTTCTACAACAGCGGCGCCGTCGATTACTTCGCCCTTCGAGGTGCCTTCTGCACGCAGCATCTCCGCGAAAGTGAACAGGCCATATTCTTCGTCCTCTTCTTTGTCCTGCAATCTGATGCTTTGCACGAGACTAGGCTGTCTTGACGAAGCTGCACTCATTCTCTGCTGACTCCCGGATGACCAAAGCCAGGCATGTGAAAAGAAAGGCGTGAGCTTATCCAGTCTCACAAGAGTCTGGATGATTGCTATACTCTCAATACGTATCACGCAGTCAGCGTGGCGTAGGAGGCCGCAGATACCCACCTTGAGCTCGCGGAAGCGAAGGCTGCCACGCGGGCACAGCCTGCAAAGCTTGGTGGCGACGCACCGATGCGTGCATCAGCATGCGTTTGCCATGAACTCCTTTGGCGCTCCCACGCTGCGCAGCCACGGTGGAGGTAGTTACATAACAAGGCCGCCATCCGCCAAGTCTCTCGAGCCCGTATCCTCGTTGCTATTGAGCATATCGTTAACAACATGGCCGTCCCCCGATTATCAGCGTACGCAAGTGCGCGCAGTCAGCCGTGCAGTCCGCAGGCTGTTGTCACGCAAAGTGTCTCGCAGCTCATGCAGGAAATGTTGCGACACTGCGAAATGACCATACAGGGGCGCTTCTCAAACGCGACTGGAAGCAAGACCTGGCTCGGGATTATAGCCAGACGACGCGCACTGTTGGTCAAGCATGAAGCGGCAATGAAAGAGCGTCAGACTGCTGCAGGCCCATTCGGGGGCAAGTTCCAAGCCTCCAACTATGCGAAAAGAACGCATTGCTGACAATTCACAGTCGTTGTAAGCCTCAGAGACTATGAAGTACGAGCAGCGAATCTGGTCAACCAGGCAAGGATCGAGTGGGACCAGCTAGTGGGTCGAATGGAAATGGATGCCTCTCTACGGAAGGAAGGATATCGAAACGGCGTGACATATGGAGAACGCATTGAAGAGAAGATTCGAGAGACGTACGACAAGATGGATGCTATCCTAAAGGACTGCATCATCAGACTGGACACCGCCATCGCAGCGGCAAGGGACGCTAGGCGAGTGGCTTCGTACCAGAACTATGGGCCGAGCAGCGGCTCGATGCCCCCACCTGCGACCCCGAGGCGACAGGCGCCGCACGAACCATCGATACAATACATGCCGCCGATGCCGCCGATGCCGCCGACAGACTATTATGCGCCGATGCCGTACATGCCGCCAACAGACTATTATGCGCCAACGCCACAGATGTACGTGTATACAGCAAGGTATGACTCGAAGCGTACAGATACCCTTTAAGCCCGCCAAAGACTTACCCTAGCACTCCAGGCAGCGACGAGGCCGCAATGTGGACGAACGGGCGCCGAGATGCATACCCGAAGACGCAGTCAGCGTGGCGTCGAGGCATGCGGGCAAAGGACAAGCTCCCCTCTACATAAGCGAGGCAGCTATCCAGATGCAGCTCGGACCGCCTGACCGGAGCATGACCGTGCCGTACTGCATACACGAGCAACGTCCCGGGCGATGCATTTTGTGTCTCGGCGAGCTCGTCCTAGAGCAGACACCTCAGACGCCCATGGCAATGCCACCTCGTGATCGATGGGCTGATCCAAGTAGATTTCTGCCGAGGGAACGGCGCAGGGCGTGATTTATTACAGCATGCGACGTGAAGGCTTCTCTGATAGCTCGACAGTGGATGCAGGAGGTTGTCGTGTTCTCGTAACTATGTACACAAAGTACTATCGGCCAATAAATTTGTACTCCAGCCACCTCGCAGGCACATAACTCACCAGCGTCACAACTAAACACAGCTGATTCGACATATCCCCTCCACTCGTCCCAATCGTCCTCGCAATCGGCCCCACGAACCACGTCTGCACCATCCCCATCACCCACACCACGACTCCCAATATAAACGCCGTGAGTCCCGCCCAACCCACCGGCAACCTCGCCGGCGTGTTCCACCCTTCCAAATCATAGTTCGTGAAGTCGCCTTTCCTGAAGATAAAGTGTTCAGTGAACACGATAACGAAATAGCTCGTGCACCAGTACCCCAACAGACTGAGAAAGTTCTGCAGATAAGCGAGGAGTGAGTCTCGACCCGCCAGCGCAAGGGCGATAATCACGCCGAAACAGGCGAGAGTCCAGATAAAGCGTGGAACCTTAGCGAACGGCCGTGCGAATTGCTGGCAGGATAGACCGGCGGAGTAGAGTGCTAGCACGTTTGTGCCGATGACGGAGAGCACGAGGAGGACGAGGATGAAGCTTGCGAAGCCGGAGGGGTGGAGGACGTCGGCGATGAGGTATCCGAGTCCTTGGTCTTCGTAGGCGGACTTCCAGGAGGGATTGTTGTTCATGGCGGAGGAAACGACGCACCCTGCGACCATGCCGATGCAGGTGGGGAGGGCGATGCCGAAGGTCGTCATGAGGAAGACTTTGGTGCGGGAGACGTCTACGGCGTATTGGACGTAGTAGTCGGAGGCGATGGTGGCCCAGGCGGCGGAGGAGCCGTAGACTATGGCGAGCACGGAGAGGACTGCGCCGCTTAGGTCTGCGCCGTTGAGAGAGGAGGGTGTGGTGTTGTCTGCGTGGGGTCCGACTTGGCCGAAGATGATGAGGAAGACGATCAGGTAGATGCTGTGATTGTGGAGTCAGTAAGTTGTCTGGCGACATGTGAGTGTGGCGGACCCTCAACTTACAACCATGCGTACTTCTCATAGACCAGAATCGCTCGCAGTCCGATGAAGCTAATCGCCAGACTGCAAGTAGCGATGATGATTATCCCCACCACGACCGAGACCCTCCCGTTCGATACCGCCGTCAACGCAAGTCCACCTGTAATACATCCCGCGGCACTCCATCCCAACTGCTGAATCGTGTTCAACGCCGCAACGATCTTGTTCGGATACCACCCAAAGCTATACCTACTGATCGAAATCTGCCGCAACCCCGTCGGCGCACCCATCGTCGCGCAGAAGCCAGACACGGCGCCGCCGAGCAACGAGCCGAAGACGGTGATCAAGATCGACTGCTTGAGACTGAGACCAAATTGCCAGCCGATGAAGCCCGTTGCGAAACAACTGATGTTCATGGTTCCAGAGGCCCAGATCAAGGCCATGTTGAGTTGGGCATGCCATGGTTGGGGTTTGCGGTCTACGGGCAACTTGCGGTCGATGGCTTCGGATTCGACGCCGAGCTTGCGGTCGAGCGTTGCTTCGATGTTGCGTAGACGGGAGAGGATGCCGGTTTCTGATCGGACGTGAGGCTCGTAATCATTGTTGCTGGAAGACGTGTCTCGAGAGTGGATTGTCCGTGAGTCGAACCGAGTGGCTTCGAGTTTCTCTTGTGTTGTGAGTGGTCGTTGTGGCAATTGGGAAGGTGCCTCGGTTATGATCTCTTCAGCGAGACCATGTTGCTTTTCCTCGTCCCAAGACATGGTCGAGTGCTGTTGTTCTTGTTGCTATCAACCCTCGTATCGATTGAGAAGTTGTACGAGGGAGATGAGGTGGAGTCCGACATTCGGATCAAAACACGGCGGTGCGGTCGGCTTCACTCACTCGGGTCTAGATCCTGGTCTAGTGCGGGGACAAGGATGGGAGGAGCTATGCCTGTTTCTGGTTAGACTGATCTGGTCTCGGCATGAACCTAATCTGTGTCAAGTCGGCAATCGGACGCGATCCACGTCGTCATCAAAAATGCCCTGGTCATGATGATTTCAGACGCTGGCCGTGTCGGGTCTCGACGTGTGCATTCCATTCCTCTTATAGTCGTGTGAGTGCGTGCGAGGGGCGTCTCATTATCCCAGCGTCCATTTTAAGCCTTCTCCTCCGGACATGACCGACAACAGCAATCCATTCCTCGACCAGCAGCAGCCGGAACCCGCTCAGACGAGCTTCAACATGAGCAACAAGATGGAGGGACAGGAGAAGAGGAGGAAGAGAGTCTTGATTGTGGGAGCTGGTGCTGCGGGTATGTTCAACAAAATTTATCAATCTCGATATACCCCTGCTGACGATCATGTCTTCCTCCAGGCATGTCCTGCGCCCACCACCTCGCCAATCATCCCGACCAATTCGACATTACGCTCGTCGACGCCGTGGACTACTGCGGTGGCCAGGCATACGCCATTCCCATCGACAAGGAAAAGACGGGAGCATCATGGCTCAATCAGGGAGTCCAGGGAGGCTCATACATCTTCCACCACACCATGACCATGTTCGCTCGCAATGGCTTTCGTGCGGACCCGGTCAAGTTGCAAGTCTCCTTCGGCAAGGGCGAGCAGTTCTGGAGCAATGTATACCCGACAAAGATGTTGAAGAAGCATGCCAAGGAGGTTCAGCGATTCTTCAAGATGTTGAAGATTGTTCGTATGTTTGAGATATTCTTCGCTTTGATGCCCATCAAGGTTTTGGTCAAGCTGTTCCGGTTTTCGGAGGAATTCGCCAATGTGGTGGCACTGCCCATGATTGCGCTCTTCCTTGGAACCGGAAACTATACACCAGAAGTGCCTACGATGGTCCTCGAGAGACTTTGCACCAGTCCAACCTACGGCATGTGGTACCCTCCAGACAAGAACAGCATTGCGTCGAATCTGCCTCCCATGATCGTCTTTCCAAACCTCTCAGAATTCTATCAAACCTGGAAGGACAACCTTATCAAGAAGGGCGTCAACATCCGTCTCTCCACCGAGGTCACCCAAGTCGTCAAGCGAGACTCCACCGGCGTTGTCGTCAAAGTCATTCCCCGAACCAAGGTCGAGGACGGCCACAACCCCAACTCCGCCTGGACCGGCGCGACACCCCACGCCGACGCTTCCGCCCAAGAAACCACCGAAGAGTACGACGAAATCGTCCTCTGCGTCCTCACCGACACAGCCAAACGCCTCCTCAAACCCACCATCACCAGCCTCGAATCCCGCATCCTCGGCTCCGCCAAATTCGCCAACGACATCACCGTCACCCACCAAGACACGAACTACATGAAAAAGTACTACGAAAACTTCTACGACCCCTCCCTCGCCGTCGACGAGATCAACTCCCAAGACATGTCCGACCGCACCTCCTGGGCCAAAGAAAACTTCAAAGCCATGTACCTCATCCGCATGTACCAGCAAGACCTCACCAAACTGGAAATGTGCTTCGACTGCACGAATTACCAATCCCAATTCCCGCCTGAAGTCCCTTTTGAGAACCACGTCTTCCAGACCATTTTCCTCAACAATGACCGCGACTCCCACCTGTGGACGAGGGACGAAATCGACAAGTCGAAAATCATCCGCGAAGACTGGTGGCATCAACTCTGCCACTCCTGGACGCACTACCTCTTCGTCGTACCCTGGATGTGGCTGCTGCAAGGAAAACGCCACACCCGCTACGCGGCCTCGTGGACGCTCGTCAATGCCCACGAGGTGGCGTGTATATCGGGCATCTCCGCGGCGGTGAGTTTGGGCGCGACGTATCCCGAGGACTTGGAGAGGGATAAGTTTGCGTTTTTGGCTTTCAGGTTGTATTATCTGCTTTGTCATGGGAAGTGGTATAGTCGACGAGCGACGAAGGGTGGCAAGGGGGAGGGTGAGGGCAAGGAGTGGGCGCAGGGAAATGAGTATGGGAGTACGTATGCGGGGCCGGGTGTGCAGACGAAGAGGGAGAGGGAGTTGTGGAGGGATGAGGTGAAGAAGGGGAGGAGTTTGGAGGGGTTTTAGATTGGGTGGAGGAGCATGGACTGATTTGAGCATCTGGAGGACAAAGTGATGGAGATTTAGGATACCATGTTTCAAAGTTGCTCAAGTTTTTACAACAACTAATTCTGCCAACACCTCTTGCCTCTATCTCTCTATCGAGTTCACTGCTTGCCTCGTCTCGTCCAGCCTGAGCTTTCCGCTCAAGCTGTTCGTCCGCCACCATCTCCCATCTCTCTAACAGTGAACGTCAAAACAGACAAAACTTCCATATCCAATCACTGGTCGGTCGACCTTCCTCACAGTTATCTGAGATCATCCTCCTCTCCTCCAGACTCGCACTCCCCTGCCCGACTGCAGGATCTCAACCCCACCGACCACCGTGCGATCAAGCTCTACCCCAGCTTCCATGACCGAACCACGATGCGCCGCGAGGCGATCAGATCCGAGCTGATGAGGAGAAGATATGGTCGAGTGCTTGGTGGTTTGTGTAGCGTTAGAGTTTGGGAGCGCCGCGGGCGTCGGGTGCGCTTGAGACGAGAGTGTGGACAAAGACGAGGTCGACGAAGGCGAGGTCGACGTGGAAGAGGGCGTGTTAGGTCGTTGTGGAGGTGGAATCGCTTCTTCATGGTCGAAATGATGGTGGCGCCCGTACGCGTAGGCCTCGTAATGATCAAGCTGGCGAGCCTGCAAGGTGATGAGGTGATCCCTATCGGCGACTGCGACGTATAGCTGATTGATGAGATCGTCCTGCGTGGCGATGATTTCGTTGTCTCGGTCTTGTTGAGATGAATGGTGGGAGTCAGGCGAGGCGGCTGCACCGCCGTGGGTTGAGTTCTCGGATGTGACAGGAGAATTGGGTTGCTGCTCCTCTCGATCACCTCCGGCTTCGTGGTCGTGGGTTGCAGTGCCCACTTCTTGACACTCGGTCTCGTAGAGGGGAATGAAGGTTGCAGTGACCGACTCTTCGGCATCTTCGCCAACTGCAGGAGTTTCACAAGGTAGTTCAGCAATTTCACGCTCTCTTTCACGCTCACGCGCAAGCTTGATACACAGATCGCAATAGCATGGGCTCAATGGAGACGCCCAACCACGGGCTATCTGGTTGGGCGAAGCGCCGTGACTGTCACGAAGACAGGCTTGTGGATGATTGTGGGATCCCGAGCTGGTGGGATCTCCACGTCCTGCTCCAGGCCAAGTGAGACCGGATTTCAGAGCAGCGAATCGGGCACCGACGTCTTGGATGAGGGCAGTGCTCCAGCGGGAAAGCGCACTGGCTTCGCTGGAAGTTGCTGAGGTGTGGGTATGACTCTCTTGGGTTGACGAGGACAGTGCTGTAGAAGGGGAGCTTGAGGCTGACTGGAGCGAAGCAGTAGACCGGGCGGCCGAAGCAGAGGGTGAAGTCGAAGCGGTGGAGGCGTTTGAGACGGGTGTTGAAATGGTAGGAGAAGATGTCGAAGCAGCAGTAAGACCGACCGTATGAGGACGTTCGGGGGTGTGGCGAGGGGCAGGAAAGATTGTGATCTGGAGGAATGGTTCCGACATGTTGGTGGATGACCCAATGGAGGGAACTAATGGTCTTGTCGATTCCGATCTTGGGAAGAGTTGTTTCGATGATATGTTTGCGTCGATAGTCGTGCGGTGTTCTTGGAGGACGGATTGCTGGCAACGGGTAGCCATCCGGAAGTATAAGTACACTCGATCGCTCGTGCGAGTCTGCATGTACGAGAATATTTGTTTGCTGTGTATGCTCGCGCTGGTCTCGCACCGGAGCTTGAGACATGCAGAGGATCTGATTTTGTCGATGAGATTTAAATGCATGTTGCTGTTATGCATGCATGTCTCAGATGCAGTTATTTGAGTCCCGTTTCCATTGCGCTCCACTCCTGCAGGTAGATCTCTCCATTCCGTGAGTGCTGGTGTCCGGTATGTCAGAGGCGGATCCGTCATGGGTGAGACTTTTCCTGTTCGTTCTCCTCGCCCAGGTATTGTACCATGTACTCTGCAGCCAAGCCGGTGGAGATGGCTCCCCCAGTGAACCAGGCTCCCTTACGGAACCAAGCCCAGCAGTCAACCACGTCACTCAGATTGACCTTCCATATCATGTAGCCTAATGTTGAGGCAGCTCCTCCGACAGCACCAACAAAGTAAGCAGGTCCTGCTCCAACCGCGACTCCAGCTGCGGCCAACAATCCCACTTGCAACGTTCCGACGGCCGACAAGAACATTTTCGCATTCGCCTCCTGCGCCAACGCAATGCTTTTGATGCCTGCCTTTGCGTCGTCCCGAATATCCTGATAGGCGTAGATCATGTCGTAGACGACAGTCCAAGCGACGCAGCTGGAGTACAGACACGCCGCAGAGATGAGAGCTGGAGTATTGGAGAGTAGATCTATTCCCAGAGCTGGGAAGCCCACTATTGCACCCCACGAGAACGTCAGACCTAGCACGAATTGAGGGTAATTCGTGACCCGCTTAGCCAAAGGGTATGCCGCCACCAAGGGAAGCGACGGGACGGCATACCAGAAGCAAGCAGCTGGGAGCTGAAGGAGGAAAGCTAGGCCGGAGAACATTTGAAGACCAAGATATGGCACTGCTTGCTTTGGCGTAAGAGCACCACGAGCGAGAGGTCGAAGTCGAGTCCGAGCAACGTTCTTGTCGAGATTGCGATCCCACAGGTCGTTGATGGTGCATCCCGCTCCTCGCATGATCAGGGCGCCGAAGAAGAATATCGCGGCTGTGGAGATGACAGTGACGGGCGGTGCGATGGGACTGGCCAATGGAGCGGCGAGGAGAGTTGAAAACAGACATGGCAGGAAGAGGTAGTAGGTCCCGACTGGCTTGTCGAGACGGATCAGTTCGGCGTAGGGTACGACGGAACTTGGAAGATAGGATAGCAGTCCGGTAGTGGGTGGAGTATAAGGAGAGACGCTACCGCTCGCGGCTGGGTGCTCCAAGGACGGTGTAATCGTTGTTGAGGCGAGGCGAAGGCGTTCCCGGACATGTGATGGAAAAGTTCTGCCCTTGCGAGGGAGCTTCTGCTGGTGCCCCGATAGCAACGACCATTGCGAAGTGGGCTTGACCAGCTGTAACGCGCGTGATCGTGATGATAATGTCAGAGGATCTGTCAATCTTGGCGTTAGCGTCGAAGTGAATGAAAGCCATTGGAAGTGAGGTCTACCAGCGCGTCTTACTACAAGCAGCAGGGCCGATGAGCGCGACATTGGCGCAAGACGAGCAAGCATCGTGATGTTGTCTCCTCCGCCTCTCCTTCATCGCATTGATGCGAACACGTAAGTCAGATGCGAACGAAAGAACATGCAGATTGCGCTTGCTGGTAAAACATATCTCTGTAGTTCTTGCCTGAGGCACACTTCGTGTGTCGAGGGTTCAACCTCCAGCTTCGCAAACCATCGAGCTTCCACCACCTCCACTTCACTCTTCGCGCCCACCTCCCGCGCATTGCGCTCCGACTTCACATTCTTGCACCTGATCAATCAGGCTGCTCTCACCGCCGGCCCTGCGCTCTCGCAGAAGTCGTGCGTCGTTACTGCAACGCTGTCAAGATCCGACCGCGCTGGCGACTGCGCGCGACTGAGCGACACACCAGACGCCGCGACTCAAAGAGTCGCGCCAGCCGCACGCTCTCACACGATCGATACCATTTCTAATCATACATCAACTCACGTCACACCGCCATCATGCCGGCCCAACGCCCTCGCGCGTCGTTCGAGCCGATCGCACCCGACTTCAACCTGAAAGCCCTTGTCGAGCAGACGCCCAACTTTTCCTATGTCGACCGAATCAGCTGCGACATGATTGAACAGCAGGGTATGGCCGCGTTTGAGAAGCTTGTCACGCTTCATGTCATCGTCGGAGGGAAGCCTCTTGTGATCGACAACTTCGAGGAGCGATTGGATCCTTGGACATTCACACCAAAATGGCTGCGAGACAACTGCGGAGACAAGGTTGAGAACGCTCGCAACTTGACAGCAAAAGAGAATCTGCCTCTGACCATGGCCCATTACTTGAACAACATGGGCTTGTTGACTAATCAATTCTTTGACAAGCCCGGCGCATACAAGGAGAAGGGAAGGCAAAGAGTCTACTTGAAGGATATTGATTGCCCTGGGGTATGGTGGGATAAGTTGAAAGAGCACATCCCAGCGAATTTGTCATATCTCAACGACAGCACGGGCGAGGTCGGTGGCCCAGGTGCGGTCCCGGATAACAATGTACCAGGTCGACGACTCGGCAAGGGCATTGCAAGAGCTGGCGATTTGATGAGCTCTCTGCCGCCGGACATGCGCGCAGAGAATCTGATGTGCTACATCGGGCATGAAGGAACGTACACACCCTCACACCGAGAGATGTGCGCCTCATTGGGACAGAACATCATGGTCGAAGCGTCGAACACCGTCTCCGATGAGGGAAAGGCGGAGAAGCCTGGCTCGTCCATTTGGTTCATGACGGAGTCAAAAGACCGCCATCTTGTGTCCGAGTACTGGTTGAGCGTTCTCGGTCACGACATCGAAGTGGAAAACCACTTTGCGCAAGTCGTGGCCTGGAAGAAAGCGCCATTCAAGGTCTACGTCGTGGAGCAACGACCTGGAGATTTCATTCTTATCCCGCCATTGGCGCCGCACCAAGTCTGGAATCGAGGCACTCGCACCATGAAGGTTGCCTGGAATCGCACCACCGTGGAAACGCTCGAGATGGCGATGAACGAAGCGCTCCCACGCAGTCGCATCGTGTGTCGGGAAGAGCAGTACAAGAACAAGGCAATTGTCTACTATACTCTTCAGAAGTACGCTTCGCTCTTGACGCTCGCTATGACACAGGCAAAGCGCATGCCTCCAGAAGCAGCAAGCCAGCTGCTCTATTCTGGGAAAGTCAAACAGCTCATCAAAGACTTCAAACGCTTGTTCGCACTTTACCGCCAGATCATGTTGAGCGAAATGTTTAATCCCGAGGATCGCGATGCTCCAAAGTCGTTGGAGTATCTGCCGTTCGACTCGAACGTGACTTGCGCTTACTGCAGAGGCAACATCTTCAACCGATTCCTGACATGCGGCAACTGCAAGGACTTGCTCGGACACCACACCGAGGATGGCGAAGGCGATCCCTACGACGTCTGCATGGACTGCTATACTATGGGACGATCATGCGCATGCGTCAGTGGGCTAAGATGGGTTGAGCAGTTCAGATGGAAGGAACTGCAGACCAAGTACGATGTGTGGCGTAAAATGATAATTGAGCTTGACCAAGGACAGAATGCCAAGACTCCTTTGCCGTTGATCGAGGAGCGCAGAAAACTTGGCAAAAAGACTCTCGCGGAAGTCTGCAAGGAGCAGCTGAAGCGTCGCCCATTTAAAGACGTCAAGAAAGCAGAAGAACCCAAGGATGATGACTCGTCCGACGAGGAAATCGTGGTTGGTGATGATGGCAAGGTAAGGAAGATCACCAAGAAGAAGAGCAAGACCTTCTTGAAGAACAACCTGCCATGCCACGTCTGCTGCCATCGGCATCCTACGTGGAAAATGGCGAAGTGCACGACGTGCGACCGCTCGTGGTGCTATGGCTCTCTTTTCCGCGGATGGGACAAGATGCCGATCGATATCATGGAAGACCCTGCTTGGGAATGCCCTCATTGCCTAGGCATCTGCTTCGCTGGCGCTTGCAAGAAGGAGGGAAAGATGCAACCGTACGAGCCGAAGGGGACCTTGCTTGGACATGACACGAAGAAGGTTGCAGACGCGCGCAGCGTGGAAGCCTTGGTCGACTTCAGCGTGAGCAACTTGAATTGGCTGAAGGACGATGCGCCCGAGAAGGCGACTGAGTCTCGCCGCTTCCAGAGAGCGAGAGAAGAGGCGAGGAGGAACAAGGAGAATGGCGACGTCGAAGCCGACGAGGATGACGACATGATCAATACTACTCAAGTCGAAATGGAATACTCGCCAACTGCAGACGCCATTGATCCGGCGCTGATGAGTGGTGCGCTGCCTAACGAAGATGAAGAGGCAGCGCTGGCCAGACAATTGCGAGAGGCCAACTCGTCCCTTGCGGCTCCTGCAGCACCGATGGCATCTTCGTCGACAATACCAGAAGGCTACGCACCGCTTGCGCAAGCTGGGTATTCCGGATATGGAGCACCGCCGGCCACAATGTACCCTCAGCCTGGTGACGATGATTCGTACCCGTACCCAGGCGACGACCGTGACGACAGCGCCGATCCTCCCAATGGCGACGAGCTGCGACCATTCCGAAAACGGAGCCGCGGTGACGGTGACGACGATGATTTCGAGGACATCAACATGTCCAAGGCTCCCAAGCAAAAGAAGCCCCGTCTCATGCAAGCTGGATTTCGTTCCTTCGACTTGGCAGAGTCTGCAGTTGGGGCTTCGGCTAGCAAAGCTAAGAATGAGGCACAACGCCAATTCGAGAAGGAGAAGGAGAGGAAGGCTTTGGAGAGGGCAAAGGCTGAAGGGCGATTCATCATGCTGCAGGCGGCTATCAAGGGCAAGAAACGCATCGTCAAGCTACCTATTTCCAGCGCAAGGCTTGCGCACGTCCTGGCTCAACAGACTGCTCTTGCTGCCCTCGCCGCACCTAGCGATGGAAATCAAGCAGATGCCGATGCCGAGCACGAAGATGTCGATGGCGGCGTTGCTGTAAACGAGGAAGAAGACCTTGACGCATTGCTCAAGTCTGATCTCGCGCCAAAGAAGACACCCTCCAACAACCGTGTCAGTCGGGAGCAAAAGATGCGCGATGGAATCATCCTCACTGGCTCGACCAAGAAAGCACTTGTGCCGGTCGAGAAGGATGAGGAGTATGGCTACCGCTACCGTGAGCGCCTACCCAATGGCAAACGCGTGCAGCGAGATACGATGCCTCCTACTGCTGCGAGTGCGAAGTCCAGGAGAGAAGGTGTTACCCGAGGCGGCAAAGGTCGCGTCGAATACGAAGAGGTCGACATTGGATCTGATGATGAGTTCGACGAGGAGCTTGATGAAGACAATCAGCGTGCCAGCGGTGGCAGCTGGTCGGCAATCAACTCCGCGCCTGGCAAGAAGCAAGAGAGGAACAGCCGGCGTAGCCTGCCAAGTTACCTGCAAGAGCGCCAGGGAGATGGCGACGACTTTCCGGAGGCCTTGCCCGAGAATTACCGCGAGAAAGGCATGGCTGCCAGCCGCGCCGCGAGGGCCAGCACAGGTGCCATCGCTCCCAGCCATCAGCTTCAGGCTGAAGTGCAAGCCACCGTCCCCTCGAAGGCCATCAAGAAGAAGAAGTCTGTCAACTTCGTCGACGAACAAATCCCTGCGAGACGCTCTAACGTCGGTGGTAAAGGCCCAAGCATGCGCCCTCCTTCAGGCCCCGTCTCAGGCAGCCACCGCGATACCGCCATTGAATTGGGCGACGATGTCTCTTCCTCGGACGACGATGTTGATGCAGATGGAGACGAAGCAGACACGTTGGATGTGATCAACCAAGCCGCTAATGGAGACTTCGGTCAGTCGCAACTCTCGTCGTCCACGTTCATGGGTGATGATGATATTGCTGTGGGTGGAGCGGTGCAGCGGACCAATGGTGCCACCAACGGGAAGGCGAAGGAGACGGCTCAGAGGCAGCAGCAGGAGAGGGCCCGGCAGGCCATGGATGAGGCAAATCGAATGGCGAAGTTGGCTGCGTTGGAGATGTTCGAGGATGAGGGAGGATTTGGACTTTAATTGCATTGCAGAAGTCGGTAAGGAGGTGGCCATGCTGGGGCACTTGTGCAGTGTTGTGCAAACCGTGCTTTGTGGTTGTGCGTTTGTGCATTTGTGTAGAGGCAAGCAGCGAAGATACCCATGCGCGGGAGAGTATAGCGAGACAACGGAAGTCTATTCTCACTTTCGATAGTTCAATGGGAAGCTCAATGTCTATTTCATTGAGGCCTTGAATGTTTCCCGATATTGACTCAATCCCGACAATAATTGATTTAAATCCATCAATCCGATGCCTACAGAGACACAGATTGCTCGAATCAGGCAGATCCATCACACCATTGGCATCGTCAATAAAACAACAAAATCACGACAAGCGAAGCGGCTTTGGACAAGATCATCAAGCTCTAGGAAACTCAGTCGTAGAACTGTACTATCATGCATTCCGAAGAAGAGCTGCTCGCTTTGGCCAACGAACTCCTCCTTCCGCTCCATCTCGAAGCAACCGAATGTGAAATTCTACAACCACTCTGGGCAGACTATGGATCTATATCTCGCCTGACCATATCTGCAAGATCAACGCGCTCTAAAAACGCGCCTGCACCGAAGACTTTGATCCTCAAATCAATCACGCCACCGCCGGTAAAAGGCCCCTCTCCCTCAGAAAGCCATCTCAGAAAACTCATCTCCTACGAAGTAGAGCAGCACTTCTACACCAAGCTCGCTCCTCTGTTACCAGGAACTACACCAGTGGCACGCTGCGTAGCCTTCGCGGCACCCTTGGATTCAACATCAAAGCAGAATATCACGACCATCCTCACCGATCTCCGCGAAGCATTTCCCATTGCCGCCGAGGAGCAACGTTCTGAGCTCAGCACATCTCAAGTACACGCGGCATTGGACTGGCTCGCAAACTTTCATGGGTTCTGGTCGACTCGTAATGCAGAATTGAGGTCCAGCCGTCTTCGGCTTCCGCCTTTGGAGGAACAAGCCGCCGGCACTTCTACGAAGTCACCGGGAGTCTGGCTCAATGGAGGCTATACCTATCTCGCGACACGGCAGTCTGAATACAAGAGTCTTCAAGATGACTCTAACTCTCCTTGGCGAGAAGCCCTCTGCAGTCCACTCCCTGGCCCGCTCAGCAAGGAGTCCATCGCCGAGCTCGTCGCTGCCATAATCGCTCCTTCTCGTTCGTCCAGCATCCCCAACCCGACAAGCCCACACGAGACCCTCCTCCACGGCGACGTCAAGTCGGCAAACCTCTTTACCATTGAATCTCCGTCCTCCTCAGCATCAGCGGCGCTCTTTGACTTTCAATATGTCGGTCTCGGACTGGGAGTCTGCGACTTGGCGAAGTTGTTCACATGCTCGGTGCCAATGTCCATGCTCATATCATCTGGAGATGGCAACACTCCTCGGCTGAATGGCAGTGAGCCGAAGTTGGAGATGCGTGAGGGTGAACGAATGTTGCTCGAGCGGTACAGACGGACGTATGAGGCAGTCAGCGGCAAGGCGTATCTATGGGAGGAATTGGAACGGCATTGGAATTGTGCACTGGTGGACTGGTTGAGATTTCAGGCTGGATGGGGTAAGACTCCTTTGATCTCGTATTTCCTCCGTTCGTTGTTGTCTCACTGACGCTTTTGGTAAAGGATTTTGGGGCAACACATCCTGGCTGGAAGCACGAGTGCGGTTCATCCTCGCGGACCAAGGGTGGATGAAATGGATGCAAAGAACTGCCGCAGAAACATTGGAGGTCAGTCACACGGTCTAAAGTGATGATGTGCTCAAATGGTTCAGGCTGACCAAAGCACCATTTTCCCACAGTCTATGGCGCTGGCACGGGAGTTCGAGACAAACTAAGGCCGTCGAAGGATGCGAGGCAAAAGGAGAGCAGTGCGACGGCAGACATGCTGATTGACAAATGAAATACAGGTAATGAATGTGATGAGCATAGCCAGTCCTGTCTTGCTGTCTACCATCGATGTGTCCTGCACACCGCATGCTCCGCCAATTCAAGCATTCTTGACATCAACTCACTGCAAGCTCTTTCCAGACAGATCTTCCGTATCGACGTGTCCGGACACCAGCCAGCTGGCACATCCGGAACAAGTCATGACTGTACCACCGCCTCCTCGCCAAGAACTATGACCTCGATCCGCCGCGACGGCCATGTCCATCTCCACGCGAACGTCGCTCTCGTCTCGCAGTGCGTGCAGCTCGACGAGCCTCATACTCCGCTCGCTGTTGTCGCCTCTGTCTCCTCGCCACATGCCATGCCACCTCCGCGCGGATCATCTGGTCCACTTCCCGCTCTCGTGCCCTTCTCTCCTCCAGCAGTGCCCTAGCTGCGGCCGCTCTGTGGGTCGAGTGTTGCTGTCGGAGGGTGAGCTCACCTCCGGCTTTTCTGCGCTCCCGCTCATCGAGTCTGGCTTGCCTCATGAGGCGGCGAAGCGTGTCTCTCTCGGACTGGAGTCGTCGGACACGGATGTTGTAGGTGAGCTCGTCTTCGGAGCCATATTCCATGGCCATGCTGGTCTCGTCCTGAGCAATGTCGCTAGGGGTTCCGTGGGTCTGTTGTCGGGAGCTCATGGTTGCGTGGTGAGTTGTTTTGTGGTTTGCTTTGGGTGACCGGTGGATGACTTTGTAGAGACGATCGTGAGGTATGGACGTGTTGAAATTTCGTTGATGGTGAGTTAGAGTTGTTCGATGTGGAAAGTTTTGATGCTGTGTGTGAGGCCGGCCTGATTTGAAAAGGATAAGTGTTTGGAGAGCATGACGGCTGTATTTGAACTCCTGGACGTGGTCTGGGCGGCCATCATCTCCAGCCTGAGACCTTGTCGTAGACATGCACTTCCATCTTGTATGAAACGTCCGCTTGAGATACATGTCTTGTACACGGCAGCCTGCATGAGTCAGTCTATTCCCGGACAGAGTGCGAGGATAGTAGAGTGATACTCCCTATTCTGAGACCGAAGAGCTCATGGCGCAGAATCATTCTCATTACACCTGGCACAGGCGTTGATCTGTCGACTCCACTCCACCGACTCCACTCCACATTGGCAAGCTCGGCATGCTACTTCTAAGCAGGGCAGAGCGAGGCTTGAGTTCGGGACACACGGGACAACATTGGCATCCTCAGAGAGTGAAAGGATAGTCGTACAGATTTATCTCTCTGCGTCGGATCATTCGAAAGTAAAGAGCAAGATCAAGATCTTGAATGCAGTCGCTTTGGTCTGTAGGCTCAACTGATATTGTAAGATTACATATGCCCAATGGCAAGCCCGGAGTCTGTCACTAGTCAGTGCTGTTGGCTACAATGAGGAAAGATTCGCCGACTCACCGACATGAATCTCCTGGCCGGTCATTGACGTATTCTTCGCGATCATGATGAAGGCATCGGCGCATTCGCCCAGTTCAGTCTGCCCATGCGTCAGTCTGTGAACGCAAGACGCCAGGTTCAGGATCGACGCAGAAAGTATACATACCTCCTTCTGGAGAGCTGCAGCCTTTTTCAATCCAGCAATTCTTTCTTCTCCGTACGAATTACCCCAATCTGTCAACAACAAGCCTGGCAGAACAGCATTGATTCGCACTTTGGGACCTTGCGTGTTAGCCAGAGCCTTCATGAGATGGCATCTAAAAGTGAAGGGCGGAAGAGTTAGCGAATTCTTATGAAAGCCGGCGTCGTGCGAGCCTTGCGCCAGAAACTGGGAAATCATGCTGAACCGGAGCTCGACGGGCTTTCTACCCTTCGTTCAACTTACTGAGCTGCCTTCGTTACGCTGTACGCCATCGAAGATCCGCTCAAAGTCTTTCCGGCGATCGAGCTCGTCATGATGAAGACTCCGCCTTCTTCGTTTTTGTTAAAAATCGGCATGGCGGCTTTGAGCAGAGCATGATTTCCCTTCACATTCGTGTTCCAGCACTTGTCCCACTCCTCGTAGGTCAGAGCATCCAGATCCTTGAAGTCGGAGAACTTGGTGAAGCCAGCATTCCCAATGATGATGTCCAGACCACCAAATGCAGAGACGGTCTCCGAGACGCAGCGCTCAATGTCGGCAATCACTCCACCGTCTCCTTGAATGACAGTGGTTTTGACGGCATATTGAGATTCCAATTCCTCGGCGAGCTTGCGTGCAGGAGCTTCACTCGCGACATAGTTTATCGCAACATTTGAGCCTTCTGCGGCAAATCTCCTGGCGACTTCGGCACCCAGACCACTGCGAAATGTTAGCAGAGTTGGAGGAGCACCGGAAAGGGGCTGTCTTGCCGTCCTCCGCCGGTGATCAGCACGTTCCTGCCTTTGAGAGCGTATGGCATTTTGAACAGTCGTCAATGGAGCTTCGATCGAAAGAGGTCCGGATCAGTCGTAAACCCAGGTACAAGGACGAAACTGTGAAGGTGACAGGTGATGTTCAATCTTACCGGACATGGAAATCGGCATTGAGATACCCCGCATGGTGCGGGAATATCAGGAACCCTGCCGGCGATCCGACCGGTTACATAAGCCGAAGTGAAGGACGATCGAAATCCGGACGGAGGCATTGAGCTTCTACTTTCACATCATCTTCTTCGACATCGCAGGAAGTTCTTCGGACGCTACACACAGGAAGTGGTGTAAGTGAGTAGTTAGGTCTTTCTCATGGAACGGCTTGAACCTGGCTTCATCGAGCATTGACCATGGTTCCAACTCCGAATCTCGCCTTTGTGACCGCAACCAGTTCGTCCACAAACGTAAGGTCCGACTCTTCGTCGTCCAATTCAATCATCTCAGGGCTCTCCCTTTCAGCACCGCCTATGGCGTCTGCACCTGCATTGCCTTCTTGTATCGATCGATTGCGGACTCTGATGATGTTGGCGACGGATACTCGGGGGAGACCAAGAGATGGCCTGGCCGTTCTCTTCTCGGTGGGAACGGTCATGGCAGCCATTGGATGGTCCCTTATCTTCGAGCCCTTCGAGGAGTGGTCTCGCTCAGGATCCTGATCTTGATTGGCTGAAGAATTTCGGGAACCCTTTTGTGCGCCACCAGGTGAGGATCTGCCGGAAGCATTTGTACCCACTGCATGGATACTACCCAGCAATGACTCTCGCCTGTCAGCGGTCCGCTGATTTCCTGTGTCTCCATCGGCGGTGCTTGCAGACGTCCTGGTGATGCCGCTGCCGCTTGCTATGCTGCCAGCCTTCCCTCTCTGGTCTCCACAAAATTGCTCGCTTAGGACTGTGATCCGGCCCATTTCTCTGCTCAGCCCGGTACTCTTCTTATTCACTCGTATGCGCGGCAACATCGATCCTGAGCTGCCTCTGGAAGGTCGTTTCTCTACTCGCTTTGCAAAGATCGGGACGAACAAATCGTGCACCTCTCGTTTGAACCTGAGTCGTTGCCGACGAGCGAGAGGAGAGCTATCGGGAGTGCAGCGATATCGAACTTCGAAGAACGTCCTGGGTATGCGTGTCAAAGTCGTGGAGATACCAGCGGCAGTAGTGGGTAGAGCGGTGCAGGAATCGGTGCCTGCCGTCGAGGTGGCCGAGACTGATGACGAGAGCGGCAGAAGATGTGAGGTGTGTAAATCTGAGATCGCGGTGAAAGCGAATATTGTTGTTGTTTGAGTCGTAGGTGCAGGTCGCAGGTCAAGAGGGCCGGCTGTGGACGATGAAGGCGAGGACTCCGCAGAGGTGTAATATGCGTGCAGAGGTTTGGCGTAGAATCGTGCTTCACTCACCCATGCACTGGGCAGCGAGGCAAAGAGGAGCAGTATAGCTTGACGAAACTCGGACGAGAGGTCCGCGATGCTCTCTTCCGGCTTCGCAAGTGGAGAGCTAGCTGGTGTCTCAGCCAGTCGACTGAGAATCTGCGTTGCTCGTAGTCCGTCGAACGCCGACAAGAATACGATCTGCTCGGGTGAAGGAGCGTTCGGAAAGAGCGGCACATCTGGTAGCAAATCTCTTGCATCTTTCTTGACAACCACGTCGAATCCTTTACCTGCTGTTTTGGGCGACATGGCGAAGATTGTCAGCCAGGTGCCTGGCTTGTCGGCAATTCCTCTCTTCGTCGAGACGTATCGCTTCAGTCCAGCGAAGTGTCCAATGAGAGTCGCGAAGGGAATTTGCATAGCATGTGCAATGTTCCGCCCAACATGCTCCACGTAAGCAAATCTGAAGCCGCCGTTTAGCAGCCTGTGGGTCTCTTCCGCGTTCAGTGTCCGAGTAATGAACATGAGTTGGCCTTTACCGAACAGACTGAGATGCAGCGCCGCTTCTAGCTCGGGTATGGATGGCTGCGTGATTGACGAGAGGTTCTTGTGGATGCAAATCTTGTGATTGTGATGAGGCTCGGTTCGGAGCGTCCCTGTTTGGATGATCTGATCGTAGAGAACGCCGAGTTGATCGAGTCGGAAGTGGATCGTCGATGCTATCGAAGCGGCGGCGGTGCAGAAACGTTCGCGGAAGAGTATTTCGTAGTCGTTATAAGTATCGGCATCGTAGATGGCGCTGGCTGGAGAGCTGATGGGTCGGGAGTCGTCCCCGATACTATCGGCCTGGGCGTGGAGATGGCTTCTCATTCGGGGAATCAGGTCGACCACACTGACCCAGTTGTGGGTCACACGGTAGATCCAGAGAAAGACTGGATGGGCAGTATCGAAGTCATCGTTGAAGGTACGATGGTTGTACTTGTCGGTAATCTCGCGTGAAGGGAGAACCCCGTCTGTCGTTACAAGCACTCTTCCATCTGGATCAAACATGACGCACGCCAGCATGACCTTTTGGGACCTCCGCCGCACGATTTGATCCCGCCGGCGAGCTACCAGAAGGATGATGACAATGAGTACTGCTGCTGCTCCACAGAGTGCCGCTGCGATGAGTACTTGTGTCTCTCGAGCTCGCAGATCGGCAGCGTCGTTGTAACGTAGTAGCTTATATTCGCAACTGGTGGACGCTGTAAAGTGCATGGCGGAGACTACAAGTTGTCAGCATGTATAGTTACAATCGAGCGAATCACTGACCACCACCCGCAAGAAGTGCGGCACACAGAAGTCTTTTCCACCACGATGAAATCCATCTTTCGCGCAGTCGATAGAACAATAGCAAAACAAGCCAGCAATCCCCGATCGATATAACGACCGAGGCGACGAGGAACTTCACATGGTAATTCAGAACGTAATTCGTGATTCCTTTGTTTCCGAGGTAGTGCATGGAAACAACTGCCAGACCGGCGATCACACCAGTGCAGGTGAGTGCAATCCAGTGCAGCACGGTCGAGATGTTGGAGAACTCGGCCGCGGAAAACGCAATAGTCAGGCCGATGACAGGCAAGAAGACTGACAGGACAGTCCAGTTTGATGCGTAGACGAGCTGAATTGACGGATCTCCATTGCCGAGAACGATAGCACGGTTGCCGATGAAGTGCATGCACCAGATTCCAACCAGGCCCATGGATATTGCGCATGCAAGACTCTCGACCCTGATCTAGAATTAGCAATAAGGCCAGAATGAAGCAGCGGCCGCCTTCAAACGTACCAGCTCCGCCAATTCCTCAATGCCGTCCCTCGCCGATGTAAGATCTCAATCGTAAGTATGCAGCCGCATAGACTTGCAAAGTAGGATCCCGCGACAATGCCCGCATCGAACGTGCTCGGGATGTTGGACTGCACTCCATAGATCTCGCTCATGGTGTAAGCCGGCGTCGACGGCGTCGGATCTGTTGCTCAGTCAGCCGCATTGTAAAGGTATTCCACCGCAGACTTTGCGCCTATCGTTTGCAGCGATCATGACGGGCACGCAGAACGGCGCGGCGCCGTCTCGGCCACTGCAGATCACGAATCGTGGAGGATTTCGACATACTGTTTTGTCATTCGACGCCGGCTTCCAGGTTTCGAGGCTGCGTTGCCGCCAAAGGTATCAGGATTCGACGTGATATGCCAATAACGAATCGCTGCTGCATAAAAGGCCAAGGACCTGTTGTTGCTGAGGCCAGTACCAGTTGCGAATACGCTCGGACTTTGGAGGCCGATCTGTACGACAGTTTTTGGTTATGGCATGATCTAGTGCGAGCGCGACGCAGGTCGAGATGTGTGAGAACGAGCGCAGAGTGTTGTCGCAAGATGCACTCTCGTGTGCGCAAGGTTGAATGAGTACTCCTCAGGGCGGTCGACGTCGTACGACTTTCACAGGTAAATCTATTGGGTAGCCTCGACCAACCAGAATGAGCGCAGAGAAGACACCGGCTTCAAGAGAGCAAGGGAGTGATGTCCAAGAAATATGCCGATGTCGTGCAAGAGAACGTCCAGGGTACGAAGTGTCGGCAAGGACGAAAATGGCAGCGGGCGAGCGCATGATGTATGAGATGTTTAAGGTAAGGCCAGTCCGCATGGTGGTATAGCAACTCCTGCCCGCCTTTGGTCATGTTCGCCTGCCCGCAACTCAGATACGTTTGATGGACGAAGAGTGGGAAGGATCGAGGACGGACCAGAGGCGCGGCAAGCAGCTACAGTGCATCCGCTTTCGAAGAGTCCATCGCATGTCGTGTACTAATAACATTCGTGCAGGTGGCGTCCTGTTCACATAATGCAGATGCACTGCAGAAAGCCACAGAAAATAGCTTTTGTCCAGGCGTCGATTGTTTGAAGGCAGGGTACCGGTTTCGAGAGCATCCTTCATGCACACACTTGACAAGCGGTTTTTGCAATGCAGATCGCTGCAAGTATAGGAGGCGTGCTGCTTCATGTCTGGCGCGATCGCCGCGATGCAAGGTGTCTTTTCCCTCGCTTGGCAGTCCGGAGTGAGTTCCACACCGCATAATGCTGTGAGTCCGAGGCGGATCACCAGGGCACTATATTTCAAACAGGGCTTGTGCGACATACTGTGTACCGTAGGTGCACATTGTCTTATCGGGTCAATGATGGGAGACACTTTGTAGAGTTCATAATGACAAGAACTTCGAGGCCGAGTTACACTTTATCGCATGATGGGATTTGAATCCTTCCAGCACAGATCCGAGCCGAGACCAGCAAAAGCCTTCTTGAACCTCCCCCTCTGCCACATGGAGCTCGCACCGCTGACCCGAGCAGATTTTGCCTGGCATTCGTAGTCTTTTCCACAAAAATAGGAACCCCACATTCACACGAAAGCTGCATCGACTCACATGGCAGATGATAAAGGACGCATGTTCTGGGTGACTCGATCGACAACATGCCTTACAGGACCCGGCGTAGACATTGTGATCCGACGCATCGATGTGCTTTGCTCACATAGACTGCAGCATCGCTTCCTCTGACCATGGTGCCCGGCAGATCGACCACACAATCGGTCTGGTCTACCGACGACGCGCAAAGTTGCAGACTCAACAACTTGTATCCATGGGCGATGTAAAGTTGCACGTACTGGGCTCCGGCGGGAAAGCTGGACTCGGCCATCGGAAGAGCGGTCCATTCCGCTGGATCACCCACTGACTTTTGGAGATCATGTCACGAAGAGCAGAGATCGTCGAAAAGCATTTCTTCATCTCCAGTCCAATCGGGCTCCAAGGTAGCACGATCAAGCCACCACTCTTGCTCCATCTTGGGCAGTTCGACTCCGGCCGAGTGTCTTTCGGCAGATCCTGTGGCGGGAGCAAGGCTGTCGTAGATGAGAAGCATATCATCTTCAATGCCAGATTCGCTGTTCGGGGGCGTTGTGTTGGTGAAGTTGTTGAGCGCCACGCCTCGATAGATTGGCCCTGTATGTTCTGAGGTACTCTCGACAGGCCGATATACTCCGGAGCCGGAAGATGTCCTCCGCCTTTGCCGCGCCGTGGCTTGAGAACCACGGCTCGGAAACTCCGACTCCTGCTCAGTACCTCCGTTATCGAGTATGGTTTGAGTTGACATAGCATCGAATGCACTGACAGCAATATCCCCATTGTCATGTTTTCCAGCTCTTCGACTTGCTGTACTTGATGTCAACTTCGCTGCAGAATCTGGATCAAGCAAAGACGTCTGCGATGCTTGCCACAAGATCCTGCTGATCGACCCTTGAACACTCTGCACGTCCCTTGCTCCAGAACCACTGCAACGACTGTCAAGCAGCTCGGATCGACGGCTGAGCTCTTCCAACTTCACCTGCAGACTTTCGCGACGTGCCGATGTATAGCCGACCTTGACCAGAGCGTGAGTGATTGTTGGAGTCAATATCGCTCGTTGTGAAACTGCGAGCTGGTAGCTCGGTGTCCAGAGAGCTGGTGCGATGTCAGCTAGGGGCTGGAACGACTCGATCCCGCTCACTGCGATACGTTTCGTAGCACGCTTAGGAAAGCCAGCTATCGAATGCCGCAGGCCAGCGTGGAGGAGTTCGAGTAGCAATTGCTTGGGTGGTTCCATCGCCGAAAGTGGCTTTGGAGCGCTCGCCGCACGCTTGAGAGAAGGATTTTCTGGTTGGTCAGGATGCTGCATCACCTTCGTGTTTCCATCGTCTGCTCCGGCAAGCATGTCGTCGTTGCAGTCGGTGGCTCCAAACAGCATGTCCTCGTGTTCGGCTTCAGAGCCTACAGAGTCAATGGAACTTGCATGGTCCTTCCTCGGATTCGAAATTTCATCTGGCCCGTGGCTGTTGTTGTCCGTCCGGGTGCCGACATTCCAGAGATTTGTCCGGAGCTCAGACTTGACGTGCATGTGAAGCTGCACAGAAACCACTTCCAGCTCATGAATTCCAACAGGCGGATGAACATCATCAAAAGGCACGCCTTCTGCAAGCTTGTGCATTGGCGAGCTCAGACTGACGCTTGCACGAGCGAGATTGAGGGTTATGACACTCACATTCACATCTTCATGGCAGACGACCTCCATTGAAACAACCTCGAGTTGCAATGCTTCAAAGAGCTCTTGTGTGTCAGCAAGTATACAATTGGCCGGAGTGAGTATCGTCCTTTACCTTTTCGTGGTATAGATCGTGGGCAAACGCTTGTGTCAGTTCATCTTGGTTGAGGCTTTCGAGGTCGACATTGATGCGGATTGACAGTCTGAAGTCGTTCCCACGAGTGATCCAAAGGTCTTTGGGTGGGCATGTCAGCGCTGTGTCCGTCAGTCGGTCAAGTATACCGTCCGCCTTGTCAGCGGAGGAAGCAATACGGGCATGGCTTTCAAGATGTAGCTGGAGGTCCGAGGCTGTCGAGAACAAGTCTATCGCACCCAGCGAGATATCTACGCTCGCCATAGCTCGGCCTTGCATCTTGTCGGGATAATGCCCTTCGCATGATGATGATGTTGTTGTTGTTGTTGAGTTGAAGTGTGAGCTTCCGATGGGAATGTATTGGAAGCGCTTCTCTTGAGGGTTAAAGTCGTGGGACCTCGCCCAGACCAAATATTTTGTCCATCGCTTTGTCCATGCTTCTGGATCACCTCGCATGTCCTTCCTCCTTCGTTTGTTCATTCTTTTATCTCTCATAAAACACCATTCATGAGACACGCGAGAGGCAGTGGCTGCAAGACCTGATCAGGCTCGTGACTGCTTGCTTCAACACATGGCGACGACATTATACTCAGAAACACATCTTACCACTACCTTATTTTTATCGTCAATGGATGAGACGCGCCTATTACTTCCAAGCTGTCTCAGGCGGGCCTGAGCGAGATCATTCAGCAGCATGCCGTTCATTGAGACTCCGACCTCGGTCGAGAATACCTGCAAATGGAAGACTTTCCTTCGAAATGCTCGCGTCCGACGGATGAAAGCTCAGCTCCTGACCGTTTCAATGCGGGAACTGCAACAACGACATCCTCTGGACGCCAAAGCCATCGCAGCGCTACTGGTATCTTTCCGAGCTCGACCTTCTGGCATGAACGATCCGCTTTTCTACAGCTATGCGACGCTCTTCCTCAAAGAGAAGCTCATCACGAGCGCCGATCTCCTCAT
The DNA here is from genome assembly GCA_000223685.2 of Zymoseptoria pseudotritici STIR04_4.3.1. Taxonomy (NCBI): domain Eukaryota; kingdom Fungi; phylum Ascomycota; class Dothideomycetes; order Mycosphaerellales; family Mycosphaerellaceae; genus Zymoseptoria; species Zymoseptoria pseudotritici. The sequence continues at coordinate 78,506 of AFIR01000707.1, forward strand.
GGCACTTCTTGATAGTTCCGTGGCTAGGTCTGGTCGCTCTGGCAATCCCATCTCAACTCGTACTTTCGGACAACCGTGCTATGAGGAGAGAATGTTCACGATCATGACCCATATTCATCTTTCGACGGAACTCCCATCCTCGGCCATTGATGTCCACAGTTTGGTCCACGCTGTTGTGAAATGGCTACATAATGTCTGCGAGTACGAGATGGGACGACAGCTAGGAGGCGCTGGCATCGACACCGTGCACCCGTGCTCTCTTGGCGCCTACGAAGCTCTCGGTTCTTTGGCGATCTCCATTCTGGGCAATCAGGGCATCCGCAATGTTGCCAAGCAGAGCTGGTGGAAGGCAGGGCGGGCTCATGTAGTGGAGGAAATGCAGAATTACGACGCCAATATTCTGCAATGGATGCAATCGCAAGTGGCAGGTCGATTGAGAGCGTTAACTGGGATGCCGCCGTACATCAAGACCGACAGCAAAGGGAGACCAGTCTTGACCGATGACCAGATCCTCGAAGCCATACCAGAAGTCCCGACCATGAACTCGCGCGCTGGACTTTTCCTATGGCTGAACGCTGCTCTTGCTGCAAGACCTCTAACAGACGACATGACTGTCCTGGGCTATCTTCATGCGAGATACCCGGGTAACGTGCAATCCCTGATCGTTGATCTCTTGGTGGCGTCCTTTGACAATCTGACCAACGCCATGCTACGGAAGGAGATTCGGCAGAATGTCAAGGTGATTCGATCATTCATTTGCAATAAGCTGCCCACTCTTATTGCTATGCTTTGTGGTAGCATTGGAGAGCAGATCACTCCCGAGGCTTGTATCCAGATGGCTTTGATACCCGGCGGCTTGATCTCAATGACGCCGCTTCCTCCCATCAGCAACGGTGCTACAGATATTGAGGAAAGTCTGAAGGGAACCCGCTTGGAATTCCTCCAGGCCTGCGCTTTGCATGGTCTCGTTGCGGAGAGCACGATCGCAGCGATACTGCGAGGACCGATTGCGCTTCCAAGAGTCACCAAATACAGCAAGGAAACGCTGGTGGCGCAGTGTGCCAACAACCCCAGCCGCCTGGCGCCATTGATTGACGACCTCAACGGCATGCAGGGAAATGCCGGGGCGATATCCGGATGCGTCGTCGAAACCATCAGCAACCTGTGCATGAGCAAGGACACCATGTCGCTGAAAACGGTCTGCAACGAATTGATCAAGAAAATCGCATACATGGACGTTATCATGCAATACACGCAACCACAGATGTTACTATTGCCTCTGTGCAATCTGCTCAACGAATGGATGCATGACCAGGATCAGACAGAATTCACGCCATCGTATGAGGAGTTTGCATCAATACTGCTGCTCACCTTGGCCACGATGCACAGATACGAGATTCAATGGCCAGACATCGGGGTGCTCGAGGATAGCTTCATTGCAAGGCTCCTTGACGACATGTCATGCAGCAAGCCACCTTCGGAGCTTCCAGACGAGCAAGGGTGTCAGTTGGCTAAATGGATCGAGGGTCTGTTTGCGGTTGACGACAGTGGCGAGACTAGCGGTATTGGAGACGATGTGATGCGGCAATGTTCTCCACAAAACTTCTATCTGCTGGTTCCGACTCTCTTTGAGCAGAGTGTGCTAGCTTGCCGATCGAACGCACTGGCTATCAATACATTCAAGGGCGGCCTGGAGCTGCTTCTTGAACCATTTCTCCTACCATCGCTCATCATGGGACTTGGCTGGCTTGTGGAACACTCATGGGAAGATCACAACGACGTCGATTTGCTGCTACAGGTGCTCGAGAAGCTACTGAAACCATCGAGTAGCTCTCAAGAAACGCAGGCCATGCACAGGACCATCCTATCAATGGTCGCTACGCCATGGCACGACTCTCTTCAAGAGCTACAACGACGGCAGCCTGACAAGAAGAAAGTGGCTGAACTCAGCGCACTGCTCACACCTTACCTCAGCAACCAGCGCACCCTGAGCTGCCGCCGCAGCGAACTGAACGAGTGGATTCAGAACGAAGGCGCACTGAAAGCCCGCGTGCAGCAGTCTCTTCGTGAACTCATCCGATGGGCCTCTACCTCGACCAACCCTCCAGACCCGCCTCCTCGCTACGCCCACAAATTATTCGCCGTAGCATGTCAGGCTCTCTCTCCAGAGAAACTGCTCTCCGTCATCCTCGGCGAGATCACAGCCACGGACTTTTCCACAATACCCACCGCCCTCGACGTATGCGCTTCCATGATCTGTGCTCCAACCGCTCTTTCAGCAGCAACTCACCAGCCTGGCTCAACGATAACCCTGTCACCTGTGACGACTCTGCGAAACCACATTCGCCATCTCGTATCCGAATCACAAGCTCTCCTCACCCGTCCCCAGCGCAACGCCGAAGCCCTCGTGCAGCTCTCCCGCCGGATCGAGTCTCAGCTATCGATTGCGCAAATGCCAACTGTTTCTATCCCGCTACAGATGCAGGACCACGCTGCTGATCAGATGATGCAAGATCTCGGGCTTGACATTCCTGCTGCTAGTGATGGCAACAACAATGCCATTGGTGCTGGCGCTAGTGGAAACATTGATCTTGGACCAGAGTTCGCCGGTTTGAGTGGCATCTCCCAGTCACAAGCGCAGGAATTGGTCGAGTTGGCAAACGCGGATGGTACGTCGGGCACCGCTGCGGGTGGGATGGATTTGGGTGACCAGGGTGTTTTCGGTGGATTATTGGGTATGAATAGTGGTGCCCAAGGAGATGGAGGCGGAGGACAGGAAGGCTCCCAGGGTGGCATGAATAATGATGATGATATCTTCGCTGGATTGGATATGATTGGGGATTTCGAGATGGACTAGGGTTCCTTCGATGGATGGAAGACCTAGGCTGTTCAATGAGCGGAGCGGAGGAAACAAGGACTGGCGAGGATTCTGTACGTGGAAGGTAAGCGCCCAGAGTATGAGTCTGAGCATTTGTTAAGGCGGCAAAAAACGTGCCATAGCAAGTGAACGTCCATTGGAAAAGCTGTTTGTGATGGGCGTTTATTGGACGCAACGTTCACCTTGTTTGGCTGCGTTTCTGAGCTGTATACGTGCACTGTAGTTTGGCACCTAGAGGAGAACACAAGGCAGACTTGAGCACGCAGCGCTGTGCCCACAGATCATGGTGCGACTCACAACGATACCTTCTGCAACTCTGGCACGAAGTTCTGCATTAAATTGTGGTGCGTTGATGCAGGAGTGACGATTTGGCGACCAGGAATCGGGCGGGTCAGGTCAGGTTTTGGAGATGCAGCCGGATCTTGGTGGTGGAGACGATGCAATGCAAGATACTGCAGATGGTCGAGATGCGTGCGAGACCCGACGCATTCTCTTCTTCTGCTACCTTATACAGCCAAATGAATGCAATAGCAAGAAGTCCAATGTCGATGTACAACAACAGTCGTTGTCCTCCACGAGCAGGATCATCTTCCCGACAATCAGCCGGGCCGCGACCTCCACCTTCGTCATCTCTGTCACATGAAAGGCGACGACTCGAAAGTAGAACTTCTGCTGCACCGCCACAGCACACGACGACAACACTTCCACGCGAATCGAGAATTCTCCACGACGATAGCGACGACGACCCATGTAACGCGACCCACGACCGTCCTGTCTCCTCCCCGCAGTCCTACGATTATGAACCGGACTACCACCCTCGTGCCACTGTGCTCCCTCTAGAAGCATCCACTCTCACTGCCATCCCGCGCATGTCCACCAATCCCGCCCAGGAGGCAGTCGAGTCTCTGCAACCTCTCAGTCCCGCTACGAGTCCGCCAAATCTCTCTCGAACGTCCTCACAACCGACGACAATCGAAACCGCAACCATGGACGGCTCTTTACCTGAGAACGATGGCATGAACTCTCTCCGGCAGAAGTTAAAAGAGATTCGACAACTCGCCGTGTCGACAGAAGAGAAGGCTCAAAGAATGCACTACCTCATGATGCAGGACTACATCTCACACAAGACATCTCTTCCCTCCCCATCTGCAAGTCCAAACGGAAGGCCATCGGATGGAATTACAAGAGACGACATGCCACATCTCCACGCCCCACCAGCGATCGATCCGGATAATCCCTACAATCTCCGACCGGGAGACCTCGACCCAGTCTACAGTCCCCTCCCACCAATCCGCCACGACGACGTCGTGATCGAAGACGACGGAAACGACTCCTCCTCAGAAACCTCCGAAGATCTCCTCCCCGACCTCGGCTGCATGCACTATAAACGCAACGTCAAAGTCCAATGCTTTGACTGCCAACAGTGGTATCCTTGCCGGCACTGTCACGATCAAGCCAACGATCTGCCGTTCCCTCACGCTCTCAACCGGAAGAAGACGAAGAACATGCTCTGCATGCTCTGTCAGACTCCTCAACCTGCGGCGGAGATATGCATAAATTGTAACGAATACGCTGCGTGGTATTTCTGTTCGATCTGCAAACTTTGGGACAACGATCCTACTCACCGCATCTACCACTGTCCTTCATGCGGTATCTGCCGCGTCGGCGAAGGACTGGGTAAAGACTACATCCACTGCCCGCGCTGTAATGTCTGCTTGACCATCAATACCTTTGAAGGACATAAATGTATCGAGCGGGCGACTGAGGGTGATTGTCCGCTGTGTTTGGTCGTACTATTCGACTCGAGGACGCCGGTGGTGGCAATGCCGTGTGGACATTATATGCATGGGGATTGTTTCCGGGATCTAATGGGAGTAACATACAAATGTCCGGTGTGTGGCAAGTCAGCGATAAATATGGAATTGGAGTGGCGGCGGTTGGACGAGGAGATAAGGAGGCAGCCGATGCCGGAGGAGGGGGAGTTGGAGGGACTATTGCCGGCGATATTGGAAGGAGAGGCGATACCTAATGCAAGCGGAGTGCCGCAAGACCGCACGCGTGAGACCGACGCTGCAATATTGCCTCCGACACAAGACAGCACCCTATCCGGCGACTCAGCGACATCTCAAACCACCAACTCCGTCCAGCCTCCACCCACAGCTCGCCGCCCTCGTGAAGTCTACATCAACTGCAACGACTGCCATTCCCGCACCTGGACCCCCTTTCACTGGCTTGGTCTGAAATGCCAACGCTGCGACTCCTACAACACCAACCAAACGGCTCCTTCCCACCTCCACGAAACCGACACGGAACGACTCCTGCGGCAACAGACTTCCGCCCAGCAGAGCGTGATTGGGCCAGAATTTACGGGTGAAGCCGTGTTGAGGAGCGCGGGCATTGGGGTAGGGGAGAGGGAGGGTATGCCGGCTGTACCGTCAGAAGGGGGAGGCCGTGCGAATGGGGACATGGCGGGGAGTGTGGAATTGCTGGATGTCCCGAGTAGTCCCGCTACGCATCCCGTCCGTTCACCGCCTCATTCGCCTGGGCGGTATTTCGTCGACGCATCGGCTTCTCCTCCGAATGAGCCCAGGCGGTCGAGTTTCACGACGTTCTCTGCGCCGAGTATGCCGAATTTACCTACCCTCTCCTCTCTATCCGCCTCCACACCTGGACTTCCACGATTACCAAGGTTGCCGAATCTACCCAACCTACCCAATCTACCGGATCTGCAAGCAATGCGCGGTTACGCAACCCTACCCAACGTCGGCAATTTCGGAGTCGGCGAACGATTAGGCGACGGCTGGGAACGTACCTACGAAATGATGTCCGCTGTGGGCAGGAGTCTAAGTCCGATGAGGTATTATTTGAACGGATTGGATGAACGTGATCGCCTTGAAGTAGAAGGAGGTGAGCATCCCGACGAAGGTAAGGCAGACGGTAGGGGGCTCGCGGGCTTTGGAGGGAGTGTGAATAGCAATGGCGGATTGAGAGCTGGGCTGGAGAGGAGGAGTAGTGCTTGGAGTGAGCCGGGATTGGGATGGTTGGGGAGGGAGAGGGAGAGGTGGACGGGCAAGCAGGAGGAGGTAGAGGACGGGGAGAGTGGGAGTGAGGACGAAGAGGAGGAGGAGGAGGTGGATATGTTGGGCGAGGAAGAGGAGGCAGGGAAGGGGATGAATCCTTTTGATGAGTTGGAATTGATGGGACATCGATAACAGAGGGAGTGGAGTGGAAGGATGTTGTATACCACTTCTTCGTTCGTCGTCTTTGTATAGTCGTCCATGTATCTCTCCTCGAGCGGCGGCCTCAGGCATCCCTCCGCCCTTCGGCGAGCAACATCCGATATCGCGGGTCGAGTTCCGTCATCCATGTCAGCCGAATTGCCCCGCGCGGCGATTGGCTCGACGACGAATTGTAGATCTTACTTCACTTGCCTTGGACTTCCAATTGCACAATACATCGATGAAGAAGACGGCTGAAATTGAGGAACAGAAGACAAGACAAGAGACGGCATACCTAGGGCATCTGCGCTGAGGGATCGAAGATACCGCCGCTTGGAGACGACAACACACAACCTTCTCCCACCACGCCCTCGACACCACCACCACCATGTCCTTCTCCACCCTCGTGAACGACCTGACCTACCGCGACCGCCGCCCCGGCCTGCAAACCCACCCCAACGGTAGCTCCACCACCCAACACCCGCACCCCCTCTCCCGCACCGAAACCGACACCCGATCGACCTACTCCCGCGCGAAATCCTACGCTTCCACGGCCGCCACCTCCGTCTCCATCGCCGGCGACATCTCCTCCCAGCTACACGGCGGCTACTCCCATCCTCTCGCGCGCGCATGGCAGGCGGAACGACAGTTGACGAAGAGTATGCTTATATACCCGTTGTTTATCACGGATAACCCGGATGAGGATACGAGTATCCCCAGTCTGCCGAACCAGCGTCGGATGGGACTCAATCGACTCGTGCCGTTCTTGACGCCGTTGGTGGCGAAGGGACTGAAGAGTGTGATTCTATTTGGTGTGCCATTGGATCCCTCGATCAAAGATACCCTCGGCACAGCCGCCGACGACCCTCAAGGCCCGGTCATCAGTGCGATCCGCGTTCTGCGCAAAGCTTTCCCCCAAATGTTTATCGTCTGCGACGTCTGTCTCTGCGAATACACCTCCCACGGCCACTGCGGCATTCTCCACGAAGACGGAACCCTTAACAACTCCCTATCCGTCGACCGCGTTTCCGACGTCGCAATGGCGTACGCCGAAGCTGGAGCCCACTGCGTCGCCCCCTCCGACATGAATGACGGACGTATCCGCGCCATCAAACTCAAACTCATCGAAGCCGGAATCGCGCACCGCATCGTGCTAATGTCCTACTCCGCAAAATTCTCTGGTTGCCTGTACGGTCCCTTTCGCGACGCCGCCGGCTCCATCCCCTCTTTCGGCGACCGGAGATGCTACCAACTCCCACCTGGCGGACGCGGTCTGGCGCGCAGGGCGATACAGCGGGACATTGCGGAGGGCGCGGATATCATCATGGTCAAGCCGGCGACGCAGTACCTTGATATCATCTCGGATGCGAAGGAGATTGGCAAGGATTTACCGGTGGCGGCGTATCATGTCAGTGGAGAGTATGCGATGATTCACGCGGGAGCCAAGGCGGGGGTTTTCGACTTGAAGACTATGGCTTTCGAGGCGACGGAGGGGATTTTGCGGGCGGGGGCCACAATTGTGGTTAGTTATTTTACGCCGGAGTTTTTGGAGTGGTTGGATACGTGAGCTGTGGGTTGGGAGTGGAGATGGAGGGTGGGAAGAGAGGGAGGGAGGGATGAGGAGATTGGCCGATGCGAGAAGTGAGCCACGGCGAGGACGGGTGTAGTGGAGAGGACGAGGTGATCACACGACGACGAGTGAAAGACCAGCAGCAGAAGAGGAGAGAAGTGGCACAAGCCGAAGCAGCAAGAATCGAACAAGTCTCTACACTCCAACCCCCTTTCCCACCAGACTACCCTTCTTGCTCACCTGGCCAACTGCTGAGGATTGCGACTTACCACGGAACGGCAAAGATCCGCCACCGAGGAGGAATGCGCCACCAGCTGTCGTCGCAACTGTGCCTCGTACGATGTCAGCAGCGTTCATGGCGAAGGAGAGCTCAGAGGACCCGGTCGAGAGCTTGCGTTATCACAAGAAAGAGAAACGGAGGGGGAAAAGCAACTCGGGATGGCCTGCGATCTGGTTCGTGCATACGGGAAAAGCGAGTCCTGTGGGAAGGACCTGGAAGGTAAGTTGCTGTCTTTCTTCCCTGCCGCCTTCAGTCCAGAATCGACAGTGTCCTTCAGCTTGCGTTGTTGGCCACTTACAGGGGCTTGTTGCGATTGGGGTCTGCTTCTCTTTCTACCCACAGAGCATAAGGTGTTGAGGGCTCTAGGCTCACGTTTTTCTCTCTTTTGGCCCGAGTCGTTAAAGGAGTGGCTTTTGCTTACAACAGCCTTGTCCTCAGTAAGACCGGTTTAATTCGATGGGCGGTGAAAGCAACTACCGCTCATCGAGCACGACAACTCGTACCGTGGTCCGTAATCGTGTCTTATTCTCCTCCCGCCATAAAGTTTCCCTCCGTACAGGGTAACTTGCTAGGATTAATTGATCATGATCTTTTGTACAGGGATAACATTGCCTCGAGAACATCGGTGGCATGCCTAACAGACTCTCTTTCGTGCATACCTTGGCTTCTAGAGACCGTGTCGTCGTCGTCTGGTTTGGGCAGGGGTCCTATTTACCCCTTTTCCATCTAGAACTTCACTTCTAACTTGAGATGCTTCCACGTCCTTCTGTCCACGTTTCCGAAGATTGACTGACGCCCTTGCAAGTGCCGGTGAAAAGGTCAGCCCATCCCTTCAACCTTGAGCGCGGGAATCATGCCGTTTTACAAAATCTGGAGCTCTGGACGAAAGCCAAGCACAGCATGTGAGCGCATCGGACTCCGGAGTGGACGTCCACCTCTCGAACCACATTCGGTAGCCTGATCTCCAGGTTGACTGTTCCGGTCAGGTCACCGTAACTAAGCAAGGTTCGAGTGCGCTCACCTGATGCGTGCAGTGCACAGGCTGTAGTTCTACTACTAGGGACTCCGTCAAGTTCCAACCCCCTACCTACACGGACGATAGGCATTTCACGCCGAAACGTAAGTATGTCACCGGCGTGGTGTTCCCGAGCCAATGCGAGTTCATAGGCAATTGCCGTAATGTGCCAATACCGGACAAGTTGCATTCAATGACTGTTCAGGACTGGTGTTACGTGGATGCGAGGATAGAAGTGAGATTCAAGATTGCGTGGATACACGATACCCTAGCGCGATGTGGGTGAGCTTCCAGTAAAGATGCCCCTTACCACGAAGCACGGGTGCCCTCACCGTGGTCCATGTCGATTGATCAGACCACGACTCACGAGTCACGACCCTCACGGCAAAGCTTTGAACCACGGACTGCGAACGCCTGATCGAAGGGATCCTGCAACCGGAAGAGAATGCGTCGAATGCATTTGCAAGTCCCGAATGTGAACGCGTGGCCCGAGTTCCGACTGGAAGCATCCTGACAGAAACAAAAGCACCGCTCTTTTGCCTCACCTCTCTTCATCTTTCGCATCAATCCTCTGGACACACTTGAATAGTTCTTGTCGTTTTTCTGGTCATCCTTCTGAATATCCTTCTGCTGGACATCCTTCTCACGGTAGCTCTTGTCCAAGGAAAACTCTTTACCCGGTTCCACCAGTCTCTTAGCCACAAGGAAGCAGTCAATCGATCCGAAAATCAACCATGCAGTTCCACACTTGCTTCTTCGCCGTCGCCGTGGCCGTCTTCGCTATGTTTCCCATCCAAGCTTTGGCGACTTCGGGCAGCTGCTTGCAACCTGCGTGCAGGACCACACCCGGATTTGGCTGCACTTGCAACGTTCGCGGGGGTACAGTCACGGGTGGCTGCAAAGACCCTGAGGTACGCTATTCTCTTTCCCTGTTCTGTTGCTTTTTTCTGTCCCGAATGGCTTTTTCTTGGAAGGCGAAGAAGCTGACGTACACGCCGTATAGACCTGCTCTTGGACCGACCCCGGTCCCTAGGCTCGCTCTGAGACTCGGCTGTCTTCTCTTACGCCGAGTCCAGGACCTCGTCTTGGAGCCGAACCAAGCAAAGGAGGCGGTGAATTGCGTGTTCTCTCCGGCAGCATGGTGCGTGGACTAGTGCATCAGTCCATCAGCCAGTCAACCCTTCCGGATGGAGTACCTAGGAGTGTCACACAAGCATGCGGCGAGGCGATCACCGAGCGATGTTGTTGTGTGTGGCGTGCAGAGTGCGGTGGTTTGTTGCGATTGGGGTCTGCTTTCTTTTCGACTTCGATGGCATGAGTCGTTGAGGGAGTCGGGCTTACATTCTTCTCTTTTGTGGCACGAGTCATTGAGGGAGTGTCTTTTGCTTTCTTTCTTAGTTTGATGGCACATGCCACTGAGAATGATTTGCTGTCTTTGCTGAATGAGTTTGTATGCGGGTCATGTAGGTGGTTCTGGCTGGACGTTTCGCTGGGGTGGCTTGTGATAGAAGAGCATTACCGTCAAGTCACTCTACTGAGCTGGAAGTCCCGATCTTCGAGAGTGCTGATACTCAACCTATGAACCTGCCTTTTCGTCAACGTGCGAGACCTCTCGCTGGAGTGTGACATGCAATGACTATTGACTGACCTTCGTTGCGGTGAATGTGCTCCTGTGGGTTGAACGTCTTGATATTGTGCGGCACTGCTAGTGTGTCCTATTTCGCCGCTGAAGACAAGCTTGCAAGTCTTTGAGGCCGCTTACTTAGGGCACTGACCAAACCGATGAGGAGATCGTGCTCATCTACTGACAAGTTCGCTCTCCATCATGCTCCATTACCATATTGCCCGAAGCAGAGTGACCCTCCAACTCCGTGAATTCCCATACATGCTCATCATGCTTTGCTCGCTCCTTCCTCTCATCCTTCCATCGGAATGCCCTCGCCTTTCTTCGTCGGCGGCACCTTGTTCAGAGGTCTGATTCCAACCTTGGCCTTCAACCAACACGAACCCTTCTTGTCCCACTGCTGACCCGGCTCGGAAGTCACTCTCGGCATCAAGCTCATTGTCACCTCAAACGGCTCCTCCACACCTGGATGTCCCGGCCGCCAGCCCCACTCCGCCTTCATTGTCGGGATATGGAAACGTGTGCCAGGCTGCACCCATGTGATGTCCACATCAACGGGAACGGTCTCGTACAAGCCTCGTAGCATCAGCGCTTCTTTGCAGGAAAGAGTCAGAAGGTCTCCAGCGCGAGTCCATGCCGTTCGATCTTTCTCCAGGTCGTCTGTCGGCCGGGCATTGTCGATTTGCGCTTGAAAGAGTTCGCGAAGGATGGCAAACAATCCCAGGCTGATTCTGCTCGCCAGCGGATCGATAACGTGCTCATGAAATCCCTTTTCTCCATCCTGCGGAGCGCCTCCACGCCGGATCATGTTGGCGCCGGCGTTGAAAATGATGCCTGCCAAGGACGTTCGTTCGTTGACAGCATAGTAATCATACAATTCCGACGCTGCCGCTGTGTAGAACTCGTCGTGTTCGAGGATTTGACGCGGGGTCTTCCACGGCACAGGCTTGGAGAAGATTTCTTTGTATACGCCAGCGCCCAGGACTGACTGAAAGAAGAATGCTTGCAGATCTCTGGCGATAAAACGTTCCTTAGCGTTGGACGCCCATGACTGGCCTGCTCGGCCGATGGCGAGCTCGTAGAGGACTTCGAGGCTGTGGCTGGGAGTTGCCGGAGGAAGGGCCATAGCACCGTTAGCGTCCATCTGGTAGTGTTTGAAGAGGGTCCATATGGCGTTCTCGATGTGGCGATAGACATTGTCCATTCTGGTGTCCGGGTCGTCAATGATGGGAGCGTTCCAGGGGTATGATCTGAATGTTCTGGCAGGCGGAGCGGGCTCGATGAAGGGCTCAACTGCACGCTGCTTGCCGTTGTTTGGCCGCTTGGACGGGCTCTGCTCTGGTGTTGGATCCTCGAGTTGCCGCTTGGGAGGAGTCTCAGTCCGGGGAGACGCTGATGCAGTCGGCGAAGTGAAGGTGAGTTGAGGAGTGGAGACGACCGGCGAAGTAGGGACAGCTTGCAGCGTTGAGGACTCTGGCAAAGCAGATAGGTCTGACGGAGTAGGAAGGGGTGGGGTGGCGAGTTTCCGTTGATCCACTTCTCGCTGCTTCTTGATGTGTATGGTCGTCTTTTGCCTCGGGAGAGCATCTGCCAGCTGCGACTCTGGCTTCACCAGCGAAGTGGCAGCATCTTCGCCTTCACCATCGGCTGATGCGACGTTGGCTTCAACGCCAGTAGCTTTCGGACCGGGAGCTTTCGGATCGTGCTTAGAGGTGGTGGCAGAGGCGGTGGTGGCAGAGGCGAGGGTGGCAGCGTTGACAACCTTGCGAGCAGCTGCGGATTTCCGGCCTCGCGTGAAATTGATCTTTCTCAGTGCATTGTCGGGTAAGGCGGCAGATCCCAAAAGAAAGACATCGTTGCCCGACAGTCCCTCTTCAGATCGAGCACAGAATGCCATGAACAGATCCCTCAACTTTTCGGGATCGGGAGTCACCACGTCTTTACGAGCTGGCTTCTTGCCGTCGTCTGTGACCTTGCCGGCAGCAGTGGCGATCAAAAGATCGTACTTCGCAGTGAGCCCTTGCACGAATTTCAGCTGGGTCGACTTTGTTTTGGGACGTTTCGTTTCGGCGAGGATATCGATCTGTGTCAATATCACCTGGAAGGCCTTCGCACGATTCCGTTCGATGGCCATGATGTCGTTTGTGGTCGGAAGTGTTGTGTCAAGAAAATGGTTTGAGTGTAGTTGAAAGGCGAAGGGGAAGGGACGGCGCAGAGAGGAGATTGTGTGAGGAAGGGAAAAAATCGACAATAAGAGACAAACACAACCACAATGCCAAGATTTAGCGCTACTTGCGCTAGTGCTGTTTCATGTGAATCGGGGCGTGAGAGCGAAAAGCTGCAGCACATTGTCTTTGCTCTGTGTAGCTTTCGACGCATGGAGTCTCATCTGTGTCGTTTGTCAGTATCGTGCGGACAATGGAGTGTGAAAAGGTGTTGTCGGAATGCTCCACTTCCTGCATGGCGTCACTTCACTTCCTCCGCGTTTGCGCTTCACTCGCCAGAGCTTGGATTAGCATGTGACACATGCAGAGCTCTGCTGGATGTCTCATTCACTCGCCTGTGCCTATTCAGGCCGAGCGCAGCTTTCGATGCGCTTCGACACACTTGACGACTTCTTTCCACCCTTCTCACACACCTTACACCACCTTTTCATACCTTCACGATACCGACAACATCTTGCCATACCATTCAACACACTTCACTGCTTCGTGCCATTCCCAGAATGTCTCTGACGCTGGTCGTCGCCGTTGACTTCGGTCGGTACCGTCCAGCGAGGCCTCACTGTCTGAACACTGCTGACTCTGTATCCTGCACCACTTAGGCACCACCAAAGTCGACGCTACTGCGAGAATCAGAGAGTCCGGAGTCCCACTGGAGTTGAACGAAGTCGTCGCTCTCAAACTGGGACACAAGAACGCTGCGCCGCAAATCGTGGGGTTCGACAACAACAACAACTTCGTCTGGGGCGATGGAGTCACCGATGCACTCACGAGCAATGAGATGAGCCCAGAGGACGTCATTGAGGTGTTCAAATTGTCCTTGTACAAAGCTCATGCGACCTCAGAGATTGCGGAGAGAGTGAACAACCAGCTTCGCCGACTGAACACGACCAAGGAGGATGTGATCAGCCTGCTCATCAGAGCTGTCGTCCAGAAAGCGGGAGTGCAGGTTGAGGATCTGCGTGGCATGTGGCGGAGCCTAGATGGCACGGTATGCAGCATCCACCTTTCTTCGAGTGAAGCGCCATTAACTGACAACAACGAAGGGCATCGATGAGGTACCTGTGGAGTTGTTTCTCAGCGTTCCGGACATGTGGAAGGCGCCCGCTAACCGATACATGACCATTGCGGCGAAGATGGCTGGAGTTGCTTCAGTCCAGCTGGTCACGGAGTCCTTGTGTGCAGCAGCATACTTCATGCAGGACATGCAGAAGAGTAAGAGAACAGCTCTGAGACCTGGTGACGGAATTCTTGTGCTGGACGCGGGTGGAGGCACGACCGACATCACCTGTTACGAAATGCCGACGTCCGCCATTGCAGGAGCCGAGACGAAATTGCAACGCACAGGAATTTCTGCCGGTGGCCTCTGCGGCTCCCACTTCATCAACGAGAGATTCATCAAGTGGGTGAGAGCGGAGGCTGATAACAACCTCGGCGGCTTTGCCATGCGCGTGGGCAGCCTGGGCTACGCTGGCGCTCCGTATGCAGGCTTCTACAGAGCAGCCAACGAGGCCTTTGACCGAATCAAGCCAGACTTCACCCCAGCAGCAGCGAACAGCGGTACCTCCATCTGGGTCACAATCAAAGGCAACCCGCACTCGCCATCGAGAACGAGTCCGGTCTGGCAAGTCGAACTTCCTTGGTATGTCAACCAGGCTGCGGCCGGTCTCAAGCCCGCTGACTCTTACGCATGCTGACCCGCCGAATAGCACGCTGATGAAGTCCTTCTTCGACACGGTGATCGACGACAACTTCCGCCTCGTCGCTCCCTTGATCACGACCAACATCAAGAGAATCATCGTTCCTGGCGGCCTGGGAAACTCGCAGTACTTCCGCAACGAGCTCCAAGCACGACTGCAACCCGCTCATCCTACTCTGAAGATCAGCGAGGGCGATGCTCTGCTTCTGACTGGACAGCAACCTGTCAGTGCTGGCGCTCTGCTGCGGTACAACAAGCTCGATCTCAACGCTGCTCCGCGCGTGGGCTGCTTCGGGATGGTGACTGACGAGAAGTTCGATGCGACCAGACATCCCGATGGCATCATCAAGGCTGGTACGCTTCTACCGAACAAGACTGGAGGTCGGCACCGGAAGACAGCCAAGGACAAGCTCAACCGCGATATCGTCGTTCGGAGCAAGATTGTTGCTGGCGGCGAAGAAGCGCTCATGCGGTGGGATCCCATCCTGCGTGCGGATACGGGATCATTCTCTCGCAACTCCAACAAAGAGAATGTGAGCGGCACGTGGCAGACACGCTACATCGACGCCAGGGACGTGAAGGAGAAGAAACCCCTCGAGTTCCAGCTCTACTGGACCGACGACACAAGCATTGTTCCGGGCTCGGCCATTTTCGAGGGTAATCCCATCGACGGAAAGCTCAAGCCTGAAGTGGAGACTTGGGGTCCTACCATTCGCGTGGCTTGTCCGGACCTCAAGGGATTGGGATTCGACACCGAACTAGTGGCGAAGGTTCCAGTCTATCAGATTGCGTACATGGTGGAGGTGAAGGAGCGCGGCCCAAACTGCGCGGTCAAGGTGCGTATGGTCTTGCCCACCGGAAGACAGCCCTTCGACGAGATGGGCAAGCCTATCTTCAAGCCAGGCGCCCTGCCGGAGGATGTTGAGATGCTCGATATTCTGGAGGAGGCAATGGAGGAGAACGGCTTCCATCCGTTCACTCGGAACTGATGCATGCTTTGGAGAAGTGCTTCGGTGGCGTGGCATAAGTGCGAAGGGAAAAGCTGGTCTGGCGATAGCACAAAGGCGTAGTCAGTCGTGGGGAGTCGCTAGATCGCTGTGCAATGAAAAGTTTGACAAACCTCCATGGCTCCGCTCAAACCGTACCACGCAACTTGGACTCCAGTAGCTCTGTCGGTATGGAGTGAGATCGAGGGACGAGAGTTTCGTCCTTGCTTTCGTTCCTCTCGAGAAAACACGTCCTCCTCGAACTAAAGTAAAGTTCAGTTCCCTGGCACAGACTGCGCAGTCCAAGCCCATGGAGTCAGACACATGCGGCGCAGTTTGAGCGGGATCATGGAGGTATCAAGCGTGTTGATGCATGTGAAGAAATGTCGCAGCTCAGATCCAAACCACTGAGGCTCAGAACAAGCTTCGAAGCTAGCGGGCCGTCCCGTCGTTCCCGTCGCCTTAGCGGCGGCGACCAACATGTTGCAGCAACAGCCAGCAGGAACCCGTCCTTCAACTTCATCAACATCGCTTTGCTTTCCACCGCCGTCGCTGTCATTTGCAGGACTTCATGCTTTGATGCCAACAAAAGAGGAGGATCTTTGTCTTGCCTTGATCGATTTTGAATCGCGAGACTAACAACAGCTGCGTTTGACAGGCCTCACGAGCATCGGCGACATCGATCGAGTCAAGTCGAACAAGAAGAGCTTTTTTCAAGATTGATCTGCTGAAGCGGCACATTCTGTGGCAATGAGCGTCATTCTGTGCACCGGTAGGGGATGCGAATAAGAAGAGTTGGGATCGTGCTGACTTTGGTTCTCGCAGCTGGTTACGATCATACCATCAGGTTCGTGGGCTCGATTTGTTCACCGTTTGGCAGATGCAAAATTTCCCTTATCTTGCTTTCGCTGGAGCCGCCGCCCGGAAATACCGCACCACGGACTTGCCTCTGCCTGTTTCGACTCGTTCTGGAGCCACGTCAGTCTCTGGACCTAGCATCGAAAGGACTCTGCTCTGCCATATGCCAGCCGGATTCCATGGTCGCCGCCGCTTGCTTCGTCGATCGATCACTTCGCGCTGCTGGAGGTTATAATGCGGTACTTTGCTAACATTCTACTTTTCCCAGATTCTGGGAAGCCCTTAGCGGCATCTGCTCTCGTACCATCCCACATCCCGACTCACAAGTCAATCGACTATGCATCTCTCCCGATAAGCGCTTCCTTGCCGCCGCAGGTCACCACACCGTCAAGCTGTACGACATCAAGTCGACCAACCCAGCAGCTGTGTTGACATTCGAAGGCCACACTGGCAACATCACTGGAGTCGCGTTCCACTGCGAAGGAAAATGGATGGTCACAAGCTCTGAAGATGGTGAGAAATGTCATTCTCCACTTCACTCCACACAAGCTAACAACCCCAGGCACGGTCAAGATCTGGGACACCCGCTCCGGCAATATCCAACGCAACTACTCCCACGGCGTACCCGTCAACGACGTGGTAATCCACCCCAACCAAGGCGAACTCATCTCCTGCGACCGCGGCGGCAACGTCCGCATCTGGGACCTCGGAGAAAACAAATGCAGCCACCAACTCGTCCCCGAAGAAGACAAGTCCGTCGCCTCCGTCACTGTCGCCACCGACGGCTCCCTCCTCTGCGCGGCCGTCAGCTCCTCCGTCAACGGCGCCGTCTTCGTCTGGCGTCTCGTCACCGTCCGCGATGTCACCTCCCTCGTCCCCGTCTGCCGCTTCAAAGCTCACGGCACTTACATCACCCGCGTCCTCCTCTCTCCCGACGTGCGCAAACTCGCCACTTGCTCCGCCGACCACACCGCGCGCATCTGGACGGTGGATCTCGACAACGTCTCCGTACCCCAACAACAACAGGTTCTGGTACACAAAGACGAAAACGTCAACAACCAACAGCAAGAAGATGACGCCCAGGCTTTCCCACTCGAGAACGAGCTGGACGGCCATCAGCGCTGGGTATGGGATTGTGCGTTCTCCGCGGACTCGGCGTACCTAGTCACGGCTTGCAGCGATCACTATGCGCGGTTGTGGGAGCTGTCTAGTAAGACTATTATCCGTCAGTACAATGGTCACCATCGGGGTGCGGTGTGTGTGGCGCTCAATGACTACTCGGAGAGTCGTTGAAGAAAAACTGATGGATTGTGGCGTTTTGGGGAACGGGAATGGAGCGAATTTTGCTTGTTTTTTGATGCCTGCGGCGTATGGCTGGCGTTTCTTTTGAGACTTTGCTTGTTGCGGGAAGAGAAGACACTGCGGAAGAGAAGACATCGTCCAGCGAGATGCGATACGCAGTGAGAACAAGCAGAGCGGATTCTGCTTGACGAAGAGAGGCGAGGAGATATCCTGGCTATTGTGTGAGGAGCCAGAGCGGCTCAATTGAGCTACCTGCATCGCGGTCAGGATTCCCGACACGGGTGCTCGCCCGCCTTATGCAGGTAGCCCCCGCGCATGCTATCAGAATGTTACGACCAACGCACATGCACCGCTTTTTCAAATGTTGCCCTGCCGACGTGCAAGCACTTGCTCGTGAAGTGGTGCGCTAACGTGCTCGGTACGACTTTATCAAGATGTCCTGCAACGTTGCTTACCTTTACAGCAAGTCCGGCACAGCGCTAATCGACCAGTGGATTCATCACTGCTCACTGCAACCCACTCGACAACACGGTCGCGGTACTCTCCATCCTTCAAGTACATGCCACCCACCTCCCGCCGCACTACCCCATCACAACCACCCGATACGCCTCAAATTCCTCTCCTTTCACTTCCTCCCCCGCGTTGCCTTCCTCCATATCCAACGCACTCACTCCATCCTCGGCCATAGCACTATCTTGCCTCTCGACCGCACCAGCCGCCAAGAATTTCAGAGTTCCCAAGTCCTGCCAGGGGAATTTCTTCCCATCCCACTCGGCTGGAGGACCTCGATCATGGGGCGTAGGAACCGCGGCAATGGGTTGCTCAGCTAGAGCTTCCAGGAGTTGGACTTGGAGCGTGTATTCGGTTGGTTGGCTTTTGCTGGCCAGTGGTTGTACTGTGCTTCCTCGGGATGGCGTGGGGGAGTGGAGTGTTGTGGAGAAAATCGATGTTGAGGTGGGATGTCCGGAAGAGAAGATAGACGAAGGAGAAGACACAACTCGCGGCGTCAAAGGTGTGGTGATGAGGGAGAATTTGCAGATGTAGTCCCCGAAACGGTGGGTGTGGTTGGAGATGTAGCGGGGTTGGTGTGAGGGAGAGGGATGTCGGGTGAAAGTGAGGGTCTGGCGCTGTGCGGGCTCCTGTTGATAGGGTGAGGGAATGTCGGTTATTGTTATGGTGATTGTTGGCGGAGTGGAGGTTGTGAGGCTGGTTGCTGGGTATGTGGCTTGTTTGGAGAAGAGGGGGCCTTGTCGGAGGTGTGTTGGGAGGGTTGGCTGGATGGTGAGTGTTCCTTCGGCTGGAGGTGGGTTGTTGGTTGTGGTGATAGTAGGGTTCGTGCTACCGTTGTCCTGGTTGATCGGCTCAGTCACTCTTTCGGCCAATGAATCCCAGCGGATGTATTTTCGATTCGCTAGGTCTTCGTTTCTGGCGATGGCTTGGTGCCGAGGCGGGAGGCTGGATGGGGACGTGAAGATGCTCTTCACTGTTTTGTTGACCATGCTGGTCGCTGTAGTCTTTGTCCGTTTTCAAAGTAAAGGATCGGAGGGAGCAAGTGATCAGGTGAACAGCACATGATAAGAAGACACGAAATGCGAGAAATGCGAGAAGAGAGATGCGCACATGTTTGTTCGAGCGTGATCGAAAGAAATCAGAGAGAGAAAGACAAAGTGGTCATGAACAGACACAGGCACACAGGCAAGGCAAGGTGAAATGATCGACGCCTACCATGCAAGGCAAACGCACCATCCATATCACATGCCTCGAAGCGATATAGGCAATGGGCTCCATCATCCACGAGTCGTTCTCCCAAGCCGACGTCAGAGCCCACTCACACCTCCAGACACACCGGGCGGAAAATCGCAAGACCCTGAGGCTCTGCTCTCTGAGACGACGAAACGTGAAGTCGGGTTTTGCATTCCGTCGTCATCGGCCCCGCGATATTCCCCGCCGCCACCGAGAGGAAGCGAAGGATGGAGGAAGGCCCGCTTCCTTGTCGCTTCGAGGAGGCAGCCCGGAGTGAGGTAAAGCGATGACAGGACGTGAGGTCGGGGCGAGGGTGGATTGGGGTTCGATCGGCGGTGATAGGCGTGTGGCGCTTCTGACGCTTAGGGGAGGAGTGATGTCGTAGGGCTGTCCCGGAGGAGGAGATATGGCTTGGCTTAGGATATGTTCTTCCGAAGATCGGTAGCGACTGCTATATATGATACGATTCACCGAGCGATGTACTGGTGGTGAGAAGGGAGTCAAGTAGATGTCGATGTTGTATGTGATTTCATGTGAGAGACTCCCGTCGTCGAAGGCATTCACGCTGCGGCAGTGGCCGAGGCGCTAGTAAAGTGGGCTGGGATTCGCGTGGAGGCCACTTGGACGCTACGTGCTATGCAGGACTCACTTAACCTGAGATACCTCGACTTGTATAGACGCCATGTCTGCCGTAACAGATGCGAGCAGTAAAGCAGGTAATGCTCCCTCAACACGGTTCGCAACCGCAGTCCTCCCAACCCCAGCTTGAAGTGTGATATCTGGCGGGGAGAACTCGCTACTCGCTCTTCTGCTAGACACAAATTGACTGACACGTGATCGTCAATAGCTTCCAAGAAGAAGAAGAAGGGCAAGAAGAAGGGCAATGGGCAATCAGGAGCCGGTGCTACGCCTGCGGACACCAATGGCGGGAAAGAGGTAGCGGAGGAGGACGACGACGACGATGAACCTGAGACATCTCAAGCACCGAGCAGCGAGAAATCAGTAAAGGAAGCCGCTTCGGCCGATCAGGATACTGCCCCGACCCGCAATGGCACCACAGCTGCAACACAGTCCAGCCATACGCAAGACGACGATGAAGCGCCTGAGACCACCGAGGACACAACTTCTCCCTCCGACACAACCGCTCGGTTAGATGCAATGCAAAGAGAAAGAGACGCACTACGAGAGGAGGTGGCAGAGATGCGAAAGTCGCTGGAGAAACTTCAAGAGAAGCACAGCGAGGAGATATCAGGAGTCAGAGAGGAATTGGAGCAGACGCAAGAGGGCAAAGAACAGGCGGAGACACAGTACAGAAACCTGCTTGGAAAGGTCAACACTATCCGATCACAGCTCGGAGAACGTCTGAAAGCTGATGCGGCGGACCTGGAGCAAGCACGTGAAAGGATAGAGGAGCTCGAAGGCTCGCAAAAGAACACACAAGAGGAGAATGAGAGGTTGCAAGAAACGATTGCAAATCTCACGACAGAGAAGTCCTCGCAAGCCACGGAGATCGAGTCCCTCCGCAGCCGCACGAATCTCTCCTCCTCAAACTTCGCCAAAGAGCGGGACGATCTCCTATCACAGCAGGCATTTCTCCGAGAAGAGTACGAAGTCGCCAAACAAGCCATGCAAGACTGGGAGATTCTCGCAACAGAGGAGCGGTCCCGTCGTGAAGTACTCGAGGAACGCACACAAGAGCTTGAGGACCAGCTCACATCCCTTCAAGACTCCTACGAGCGCGCAAAAGCCGAATCGGAAACACAAAACACCACAGTCGACGGTCTCCAACGAGCTCTCCGCGACCTCCAAGACGAACGCAAACGCGAGCTCCGCGAAATGGTCGAATCCACACAATCCCAACTCGAAGCCCTGCGCGCACAGACTTCTGCCGCAGAAGCCACAGCAACCGACCTCACCACCCAACTCGAATCCGCCCGCTCAGAACTCACCCGCCTCACGCCCTTCGAAAAGGAAGTCAAAGAAAAGAACCTCCTCATCGGCAAACTCCGCCACGAAGCCGTGATTCTAAACGACCACCTCACCAAAGCCCTTCGATTCCTCAAACGCGGCAAACCCGAAGACAACGTCGACCGCCAATTGGTGACGAATCACTTCCTCCACTTCCTCCAACTCGAACGCAGCGATCCGAAGAAATTCCAAATTTTGCAACTCATCGCCGCACTACTCGGCTGGGACGATACCCAACGTGAACAAGCGGGATTGGTCCGGCAGGGAGGTCAAGTCCCCGGGATGAACTTCGGCAACGCGACGGGGAGTCTGAGATTACCCATCAGTCCCTTCCGACGCACGCCCAGCACGCCGAGTTTGAACCAGGACTTCAGTCCTCTCAGTCCGGGACTGGAGGGCAAGGAGAGTCTGGCGGAGTTGTGGAGTGAGTTCTTGGAGCGAGAGGCGGAGAGTGGAGTTGGAGGTAGTGCGGCGGCGAGTCGGAGAGGGAGTGTGAGGAGTTCGCAGAGCGGGGTTACGAGTCCGAATGTGGGGAGGCCAGAGGGGAGGAGGAAGGAGAGTCAGAGTGGGGCGTCGGGGTTGGGGTTGAAGAGTCCGCCGTTGTCGTAGGTGGGGATTCATATGAGTTGGTATGTAGAAATGAGGGATGAGTGAATGCATATGGGTGCTTGTTCACGCTGGTCCGTGAAGACTGCATTCGTCTATGTCTTGCTGATGTTCCGCCTTTCTATACATCGACCGCTTGCGCCGCTGGGTCGCTCTCCCGTCCACCGTGGGAATGGCCCGATCGAGGCCCTTGTACCGTAGGGTCTTCCCAATTTTTACACCACCTGTACCGTGTACTCCGACTCTCCAGCTCCAGCCGTGTATCCTGCCACCCCTCCCCTCCCACCCCATCCCTCTCTCTCTTTTCCTACTCCTCCAAACAAAACTCCCGAAACTCCCCCCAAGCCTTCTCCAAATCATCATTCACCACAATCCTCTCATGCACCCCGGGCGTCTTACTATACGCGATCTCCTTTTCCGCCTGCTTCAGTCGTTCCTGAATCGCCTCTTCCTTATCCGTGCCTCGTCCCCTCAATCTCTGCTCCAAAATCTCCACGGAGGGAGGTTGCAGGAAAATGAACCTCGCGTTGAGATCGGTGGATTTGACTTGCTTGACACCCTACTCACACCCTCATGTCAGTCTACATCCTCCCTCTCCGCGCTGAGGGGATTGGGAAGGGGGTGCGCGTACCTCCATCTCAATATCAAGAACACAAACCCTTCCCCTTTCCGCCACGTCCTTCACAGCCTGCACGCTCGTGCCATAGAGATTACTCCCGAATTGCGCGTGCTCGATGAATCCATTCCGTTTCACCAGATCTTGAAAGTCCTCCCGCGTGACGAAATTGTATTCCACGCCGTGTTTTTCGGTGCCCCGGGGTTGTCGGGTTGTGTGCGAGACGGAGAGGGCGAAGCGGTCGGGGTATTGGGAGAGGAGCCGGGTTATGAGGGTGGATTTTCCGCTGCCGGAGGGGCCGGAGACGACGATTGGACGCGGTGTGGGGGAGTGCGTGGGAACCATGGTTGTGAGGGTTGTGAGGGTTCGAGGGGAGGGGAGGAGGCGAGGTAGGCGGGGGAGCATGAATATGGGAAGCAAGAGGGAGGAGAGAGGGTAGGGTTTGGCTTGTGATCGTGGGTTGTTGGTGCGGGCATATTTTCCAGACGAGGTTCCGTATTGGGTTTAGTGGAGAGGTAAGCGTGGGCTCGGGAGATAGATGTACTTCACGTCTGCTCGACATCTCCTTTTCCCTCCTGTATATCGCTCCGTTTTGGCACATCCTGATGGAACTCGGACGCATGGTCTTTCGCCCAGACGAGGAAGCGAGAGACTGTAGAAGGGGATGAGATTATCTTCGCAATGCGATCTATTTGAGCACATCGACTCCCTAACCCGCTCAGCCTTTCCTCGACCGGCGATTCCCGTGCTCGGCCTTGAGCTTCTCAATCCGCCCTATCCGTATCCTGATTCTCTCCTTGAAACCCCGAAGCTCTTGCGCATGTGGCACTGCCGGATTGAGATGATCGAAGGCCATGCCGGTAGCTTTCAATGGGTCCACGGAAGGAGATTCGATGCCTTCGGCGGCCTCTTCGAGCAGGTCCACGAAAGGAGATTCGGCGCGTTCGAATGCCTCGTCGAACAGACTCACGAAGGGAAATTCGGCACCTGTGCTATCTCGAGGTTCGTCCTGTAAAGAGGTGCTGGTCGATGCTGGGTGTAATTGACACTGCCGAGATGTGGAACTGCGAGAGTGTAAGTAACTGCAAGTTGTCATGGTCCATTCGCCTGAGCGAGGGAGCGAGAAATTGCAGAAGAGCGCAAATTTTTCATTGCATTGCGGCGAACTATGCGAACAAAGTGACTTCCCAACCCACGCGGAGAGCACGACTTCTGCGATTTTGTGCTATCGTCGAGAGAACCCGTCCCTATCGGGTGGTGCTTTTCACAGAACAGCGGGGAGACACATTGCCGACAGAAACTATGGAGCAACGTTCCTATTGCCCAACTCTCCAACTTCCTGCGCAACTTTCACCGTACATGTTTCGCTCGGTCGACTTGGACGATGCAGTGCAAGCGGAAGCACGGAAATATATCCAAAACGCCGGGACGAAAGACGACATAGAATGAACTGCCCGAGGCATACATCGCTTCTTGGTTGAGGGTCGACAAGATGGGTGTCAGAGGAGCAAGGAGCGTAGGGACAAAAAGAAATCGATTTAGCAACGGGCTCGAACCTGGGCGCCTGAAATCCTTCGCAAGGGTTGCGAGCAAAACAAAATATAACCACACAGCTAGCACGGAACCGAAGTTCTAATCGCTATCCAATGAATGGCCAATCGCTGTGTGGTTATGGAAATGGGAGATTTTGTTTTCAATATGTACCTCAGAATGCAATGGCCTCATGTCACATGCGCCTCGACTAAGCTCCTGTCAGACATTGAGTCAAGATCTGGCAGGAAACATCATGGGTATGCTATTGAAACGCGTGGGTTGACGGGAAATCAAGAGGTGGGTGGAGGGGTTTCTCTGTTTACGATATCAATACTGTCAGCCTGCGCACGACTGGAACCCAGCATAGTGAACATGTGCGAATCAATGTTGCATGTCATATTCACTTCAAGTCCAAGACTCGGCACCGCAGCGAGGTCCGTGCTTGAAGCAGCCTTACATTAGACTAAGTTTCCGCAATATCTGGACCTGACATTTCTTCACATGCATCGACATGCTTGTGCTGATGATTGAAATCGTGTTGCCTCGTGCCTAGCTCATGCCAATGCTACACACATTCACCTACTTCATCAGCAAACTCAACCCAGCAAACGCCTTCAACAACGGCGCCTCCTGCTTTCCTCCAGCAGCACTTAACGCCTCAAACAACACTCCCTCCCCACCCGCCGGTTTCGCCAACATCCCCTCCCCATCCTGTCTCATCACCACCCCACCCCCAGGCGTCCCAAACACCTCCTCCATACGTCCCCGACAAACCTCCCCAACATCCTTCATCACCCCCTCCACCGCACCCGCCCGCTCCCTCATGCCCCTCCTCATCAACCCCTCCACCAACCTCTCCACATCCTCCACACTCTCGTTCCACCTCTCCATTAACCTCCTAATCGAATTCACAAGATACTCCTCCTCATAAACCGTCCCCTTCTTCCCTCTCGCCCTTTTCCTCTCCTCTCTCCTCCGATTCTTCGACGTCTTGCGCGTAGCATTCGTAGCCAGGGTACCCATCGAGTTATTCGTATATCTCGTCATGAACGTCCCACCGGAAGTCGAAGCGTCCGTCGGAGCGAGAGAGATATTGTCGGGGATATCCTTGTCGCCACCATCTCCTCCGCCGTCGAGAAACGCCATGGGATCTTCGACTCTTTTGACGCGGAGATCGCGCAAACGAGGAAGTTGGGCTTGGAGTTGGGACTTCATTTCTGCGAGCATTTCGGTCATGGTGGCGGAGGCTTCGATGAGGCCGGAGTCGATGAGGGATTTGAGGAGTTCGGGGCGTTTGTGGAGGGCGACGAGGCGGATGGCGGAGGCGAAGTGGTAGGCGCGGCAGAGCATGCGGATCGCGTTTTCGAGGTCGTTGAGGTGGTCGAGGTAGATGGTGGCTGCGGAGACGAAGTCTTTGCTCTCTTCTAGGCTGTCTGCGAGATCCCTCGCCAACGTCTCGAGTGCGTCTTCGGAGACAGAGGCGAGCATTGCGCTGGCGAGACATTCGCGCCACATGCCTGCTGCGCGATAGGCTTCGTGGGCGGAGTTGTGGTCGTTGATGAACTCGTATGCGATACCGGCTTCTTTGTAGCGGTTTCTGCTGGTGAGGAAGTCCGCGTGGAGACGCATGAGTTCGGCCAGACGGGCATTGTCGTAGCGGTAGAGCTCGACGGCCGCGCTGTAGAGGTCGTGTTTGGTTGTGTAGGATTTGAGTTCGTCGAATTCGTTCATTGCGTGCAGATGGGTGAGAGCTTTGGAGTGGCGTTTGAGGTCGTTGTCGATTGAGAAGCGTTGGCGGAGGGGTTGCATATCGTGTAGGTTTTGCAGATAGGGGAGATATTCGCGAGGATCCTTTTGTGACTGTTGTGCTACGAGGAGTGCTACGTCGAGATCGTAGAGACCGAGCGCTGTGTCGTAGAGTCTGTTGACGTCGGCGAGGAAGCAGATGTGGTCAACCGCTTGTTCGAGTTGGTCTTGTTCTTTTCTCTTCCGCAGATCGGAGATCAAGTCGAGGCCAGCTATGAGATCAGGTGGGTTCTTGCAGACATGTGCTGTGACTATGCTCTGCAGAGATGTCGCTTCTTGGCCTGCCAGTGTATGAAGGAAGGCGTCGCATATTTGATTGACTTTTGACGAGCTCGGCGCTGTCAAATGTGGCACGTCTCCGTTCGTAAGACCATTCGTGAGCTCGCCTTTAGCCTTGATTGTGTCCTGATAGATCGTCTGGGACACATCCTCTTCAGACAAGGAGCTCAGCACCAAGTCAATATACTCCGGCTTCTTGAGTTGCTTCACCACCAAGCTGACGTCCTGCATAAACTGTGCTGGGGCATAGTCGTGTAGGATGTTCATGTCCACTCTCTGCGTTCGACATATCCGGAAAGCCTTCTTGTAATCCCTCTGCCCGATCGCACCCCGGATACCAGCCAGTACAAGCGCTCTTGGATAGATCGTCTCAAGGTTACCTCGCGGCATTTGTAGAACAAGCGAGTAGGCGCTTGGCATGACTGTCACCAGTTTTGCGCCGCGCTCGATATTCCGGCATCGCTCGTCTTTCTCTGGTTCGTCCGGTGGAATATCAAGTTCTCCGATATTTAGATGGACGAATTTGAGGAGATGTGAGCTTGTGGTGTAAATGAGATGCGTGGCGGTGACGATGAAGGATGTGCAGGATGGGATCTTGAGGCTTTGCTGCGGGCTTTGCACGTAGAGGATCCCGCTTCTTGTCAGTCCAAAGAGGATGTTGATGTCGTCTTCCTGCCACGCATCGATCGAGGTGCATGCGGCGGGAAGCTTGCCTGCTGAAACATGGGTGGCATCTCCATCAAGCTGAGAGACGGCTCCCTTACCATCAACGTACATGATCTTGTGATGGGTCGTGGATGTGGCAATGGAGGATACGTTGAGTGGAAGGGTCTCTGCAGATGCTGAAGACTCTCCGCGCCGTAAGAGTCTTGTGCCATCTCCGTTGACTTGAGAAAGCAACACTCGGGGATCGCCGTTCACATCGAACAGAATCTGACGTGGAAGCCAATCCTTCAGGCTCTCGTCCGAACCGAGCGTAAAATCAATGTCGTGCGTCGCGCGACTTGCTGGTTTTGATCCGTAGTTGCACTTCCACATGGAGACGTAGCTGTCGTGCAATACGCCGATCTGAGTTCCGTCTTGCGAGACCGCAACATCGATAGCGCTATTTTTGAGCTCAACTTCATCGAATGCCATCGGTGGCGGTACATTCGCAGTACGCAGCGGAGTGATCTTGAGAGTATTTCCATCGATCACAGCCACCACTCCATGATCATCTGGAGTATTGACAGGACCTCGCGACACTTCGAAGGTGTAGTCGAGTTGACGTAGACTTCGAGTTGAAGAACATGATAGCTGTAGCGGCCTTTCTGAGTGCCAGTTCGTGCGTAATGCTCCGTTGTCAGAGTTTGGTATTCGGATCTCTTGCTTCAGGTAGTAGTGATAATTCCCCATGGTCCAGAGTTGTACCCGGTCTTTCATAGCCAAGGCCAGTACTGAGGAGTCGTTGTTCCAGCTGAGATGGATGTCTGCAGCACATGTTGCGAGCTCGTCTGCGGTCAAACGCAAATCGAACTCACCATGTCTCAAGCCATTTCGCTCAAAGAACACGACCTCAGCTCTGTCATCGAATCGTTGAAGTCCTGCGATGATCTGACCACTAGGCTTCCAGCTCAGCGCGGCTTCGAGACCATCGACCGGCTCACTGACGCTTTCGAGAATGCCCTCTCGCGAGTAAACTCGCACTATCCTTCGCTTTGGCTCGCCGCCAAGCAGACTGTTGACCGCAACGAATTGACCGTCACCTCTCCAGCTGATCGTCGTTCGCAAATCGTCAAAGCTGCTCAATTTGCCCTCATCGACATGCTCAGGAACAGTGGGATCCCTCAAAGCCTTCGCGCCTCGTCCTTTGAACTGCGTTTCCTTCTTTCCCCAACCAACAGAGACATGACTCGACACTTTGACATCTTCCGGTGACAGAGTAACAGTTGCAGTCCCTTCGAGGTCCCTCGTCATGAACAACAAAGTTTCTGCCTTGGTGGCGATGATGAGCAGCTCCTCGTCCGGACTCCACGCAGCAGCAGCAATTCCAGCATCGACCGAGCCAACGATTTCAATCATTTCCTCTCCAGGTTGGGGATCCTCCCGCACAATGACAATATCTCCGCCTTCCAAAACGAGACATATTGATCCTGAGTCTGCGAGGACGTGAAGGCTGAGTATTCGATCGACTTCCAAGTCCGGGTTCGGTGAAGGGGCGTCCCACGATGCGACCGAAGTGGCTTGCTCAGGATTCCAGGCATCTTGTGCTAGTCGCTTGATGGTGATTGCTGGGCTTTGCTGCGTTGGTCCGAAAGCCACAAGCAGCGATGTGCCGTCCCATGCCGTGGAAGATATGAAGGCATCATCACTGAAGTCAATGCCGCTATGCCGTAGGTTTCGCAGATTCCGCATGGTCGTTGGGACGTTGATGTTTCAATGTACACTTTTTGAGAAATGTCATGAAATATTGTAAACGCTCGTATTCGCCAAAGCGGGTCGCTCCGAGATGTGAGAGGCATATGGCATACACAACATACAGTGGAGAGAGGTATGTGAGCAAGATACGATTTGCGACAGCGGTTATATACAAGTTTCTGTACGCAGGATGACGCCTGCAGTGTTGGCCTGCAGCGGAGAGGCATAGCGCTTCGGACTGAAGAGAGCAATCATCGCAAAACATAGGCATTGCCGTGGAACCAGCAATGTCAGCCCATATGGCTCATGATAGAATTGTGTACATATGAGACGTATCCTGTAGCACTCTCGTGTACCATTGACTCCGCCTCATACCCCCAGCCTCGCAATCCTCCGCATCGCTCCTTCTCGGCATCCTGTCCCCATCCTTTTCCCAGCCTATCCCGATCGCCTATTTGTTCTTCATCGTCTGCCAGACTGCGAGATTGTCAGTACTCCGCTCACCCATCTCATCCATAGTCCAGATACTCACCAGCAATGCCGAATGGTGCGCCAAAGCCAACAGCTATGTACCCGTCAGTATCCTGTTCTCCCCATCTGCTCTCCTTCGGTAGACTACGCACCCATGAATCCCCAGTATCGAAGCCAGAAAAAGCGCGTGAGCGGGTTGAAGGGAATGTTGGTACGCGGGCCCTCTGGGTAGTGGTATGGCGAGGCGAACTGTGCGCGTGTGGTGGAGAATGCGCGGCGGCTGAGGGTCGCTGGAGCGCGGGTGGCGGCTCGGGAGAACATCTAAAGGAGAGTCAGTACGGACTTGAGTGCACATTGAGAGGCTGCTGTACTTTGTTGGTTGTTGAGTGGATTGTGAAGTGTTCGATTGGCGTGTTGCGTTGTGGTAGTGAGAGCTCAGGTTCGAGATCGGACAATGACGGGAGTTCTCGAACGGGCTTAGCTTAGGCACGTGACTGTGATCAATTTGGTCCACAGACGACCACTTCCACATTTCCAGGTTGTCTCTTTCATCAACACAAAACCATCTTTCAGCCGCATGGAATCGATGTCTCGGGAAACATCTCTGACTGCAGCACGATGTCAGGCTATGCAGGCGCTCAAGGCTTCACGAGACCTGTTGGAAAATACGCTGCAATGCTTCGACCGCTGTCAAGACCTCCACGATAGTGCCAGACATGAGGGTGGCGGGACCGCTCGCACATACCCTGTCAGGCCGCACTTACGCGTCTAACAATCTCACAGTGCTCCCTCGGAGACCATGTCCGCTGCCGATGGCCGAGAGACACAAGCAAGACATGTGTCGACAGGATGGCATGTCAAACGAGACAGTACAGCCATTGCAGAACTCCCGAGTGTAGTATGATTCGGCGAGACATGCAGTCGCTTACAGAAACGACACCTGCGAGACTCCAGAGGTCTCGCAGAATCCTCAGACACTCAGTTGCATCAGTCTCAGCTTGCACGAAGAACGATTAGTTCACGGAGATGATAAGACGAACGCTTGCTCCATTCAAGCAGCGAAGATTATCCAACTCATACTCTTCCCATTGACGGTACACGCAGGCGACCGGAATCAACTCACCAGCTTTCGTTTGACTTCACCATTCAGACATCTCATTTTTGCAACTACTCGACACACATACATACATGTCTTCCACAGCACCACAGCCGGAGAAGCCGACAAGCGGAGATGTCGCTCAGGGCAAGTTACTATGGCTGAGCACTTGGAAAGCCTTCAAAGCTTCTCAGACGCACCGCGAAATTCCCAGGACCCCAGTGCTCAGCGAAACAAGAAACTGCGTTGCCGGCAATGGCGTCTACAACCATCCAATACTGGTAGTATCGCGGCCTTCTCAGTTCACCATCCATTTCCTCACCGTAAATTTCCTTCGCGTCTGCTTCCTTACTCCACTGCTCTCTGACACCAAACACAGATAACGTCCTTTGGCGGCAAAACTCTGAGCGAGAGATTCCCCGCGAAATTCCACAATAGCGTTCGCAGACAACTAGGTTATGTGCCTATCGCACCGACTGACCGTCATCCCCTTGCTCCTTTGTCCAGAGACCATCTATACGACATGCTCCATCTGCAGAATGGCGGTCAGCTCACCAAGGGGTCATACATGAACGTCCGCGAAGTGTACGAAATGGACTGGAGAGATGCAGTACTCTGCTGGGCTCCTGGCAAGACCGCTCAGGGACGGTTCAGTCTTGACTCGGCGTCCTTCGGGAGGGTTTTGGCGTTGTTGAGTTTCCGAGGGATTTTCGGGGCCGAGGGACAGTGGCATCAGGAATCGGTAGCGGTGTTGTGGATTCGGAGGCTGTGGGCGCTCGTGAGTGCTCAGGCTCAGCGTCTACGTGCGATGATGGGGCGGCGATAGTGTCTCTGGCTATACGTGCGCAGGGGATGTTCAATGGCTGAAAAGATGGTTTGTTGTATTGCACCTGGTAATTGTATCGGAGTGCTGTTTATCCTATTAAACGCCATGCAGTCTATGCAGTCCACCTCGCAATTCGTCGTACAGTCATTTCCATCGTCCCGCTCGTTAAAACTCAATCATCGAATCGTTCTCAACTGCACATCCTGCACGTCTCTCTCTCCCGCCATGAGTCCCACTCTAGCCTCCTCATCCACACTTCCCTCCGCGCCCGTCTTCTCCGGCACCAACGAGTTCTTCTGCAACGCCACCACAATCGCCGAGCCAAGAATAAGCGAAGACCCCAAAATCGACAATCCACTCGGAGAGTGCCCGAAAACCAGCTTATCAAAGCCAAGCGCGAACAGCATCTGGCAGTAAGTCAAATTCGTCGCACGGGAGGATTTCTCGTAGGAGAGAGCGGCGGCTAGGAGGAATTGCTATAACGACCGCATTAGTACATTGCTCGATGACATATCTGGACAGGTTTCACTCACCATGATGAATCCGCACGTTCCCAAGAAAATCAGATATCCCCACTCCTTCAAGTCAGCCGGGAGAAGGAACCCAACGTGCGGCAGAGCGAATTGCATCACGAAACTGACGATCGTACACCATGTTGCGAAGTAATTGACGCTGATGAGGGGGTGTGCACGTTTGCCGATCCAGCGGATGGTGGTGTATGCGACGGAAGCGCCGAGGACGCCTATGAGCGCGATGCCGACTGCCATGAGACGTTGTTCGGGTGTCACGTCGTCGTAGTTGCTAGCGTCTGATTTCGAACTAGAGGTGTCGTTTCCTGGTGCTGCCGTGTCTCCAGTTCCGCTCGCGGGTGGCGCTGAGGAGAATGCCGCGAAGAAGGACGTCGGACGAGCGATGAAGACCACACCCACGAAAGAGACTAAAGTTCCGATTTTCTCAACGCGGGTGAAGGGTTCGTTGATGAGGAAGGAGCAGGCCCAGCATGCTAGTCCTGGAGCGAGGAAAGTGATAACCGTCGCATCAGCCAGAGGGAGATAGAGTAACGACCAATACATCCCCGTGACGCCGAAAAATCCTCCAAACCCTCGAGCAATGAGCAGCCATCGAACCTCAGGAGCACCGAAGGGGAAGTGCGGAGTCTTGTTCCGCCACATGTACGTACTCGCGAGCACGACTGTGATTCCCATGCGAGCGAAGAGGATGTTGAAGGGGTGGAGGCCTTTGCCGTTGTTTCCTTCGACTTCGAGTTTGCGAGTTGCGACGTTCATTAGAGTGCCGAAGAATTGGGCTAGGAGCATGAGTGCTAGGCCTTTGTTTCGGACCCAGGAGGCTTGGAGTTTGGCTCGCCATGAGGTTGGGGAGGGGTAGGAGATTGAGGTGTGGGAGGCGTGGCGAGCGGGTTGAGGGCGGGAGAGTTGTTCGAATTCTGTGTCTGAGAGGACGGAGAGATGGTCGGGAGAGAGAGGTCTTATCGGGCCTGTGAGTGGCGCGGAGAGGAAGGAGTTGGAGCGGACGTAGGTTGGCTTTTCGACGGTTGAGGACTTTGGCGAAGGCGGCTCGCTGGATGACGATGACGAAGAGACATCGTGAGATTCTGTCGATATCAGGCCGGCTTTCAAGTCTCCGGATTCATAGGTTTTTGAAGGGCTCATTGTTATCGGCACATTGAAAGGTGCAGCTTTGCCAGAGTCCAGTCAAGGAAAGAGATAGATAGCGATAGCGATAGGATGATCTAGACGTCCAGAAGAGTTGAATGAAATCGACCGTGAAGGAATGGGAGATAACAGGAAACACTGTGAGTCAAGCAAAGATTCAAAGCAGAGGAAGTGAGGTTGAAGGATGCACTCGCCTGAGCGGACCTACGTGCCTCCTCATAGGCTGACGATGATGACCAACGATAGCGTCCCCACGAGCGGGACATCGAGCGGTGTTCCTTTTCTTCCCCCCACCCCGCCATCGGAGGATCAAAATGCACCAAGCGTTCCAAGCCACGCACGGCAAACTTGACACGCCAGCGCGGAATCGTGCGATCGATGTGCATACTATCGGGATGCACTCTCCCGAAGGACATGCAATACTGCTGCATCGATTCTCGTCGCAGTCAGCTGCACATGCATGTATACCGAAGATGATGTGAAGTCGAGAAAACTCACTCATGGATGTGCCATGTGGCATGACATGGATCGGCCAGGAACACGAGATTGGCTTTTGGCCCCCACGCTGCCACATGGTCGGGTGCTCGGCTAATGCGGCGACTTTCATCTCGGACTGCACGTGTCAATCTTGGAAAGATAGTCATCAACAACATGCGGCGATAACATTTGTACAACACCATCTTGCGCCATCTGCCGACTGATCCTTGATTGCCCCTATATTCAAGATGATACCTCCCGGCGAGTCCTACACGGAGAAGTTCATGGCCGTGACAAGGGACCCGAACTTCGAAAAAGCCACCCCAGAGGAACGCATCCGAGCCATCTTCGACATTCGCTGTCCCCACGACCCGCGATTCCTCAGCCAATTCTGTGAGAACGTCAAGCTCAAGCAAGTCACTCGCACGGGACCCAACTCATCCGCTGTCGTCTTCACGTTTGTGGTCGATCGGTACTACTGCAATGTCTCGGGCAATCTCCACGGTGGCGCACAGGCGACGATATACGACATGTTGACGGGCATGTCGATTCAAGGGATTGGGAGGAGGGACTTCTGGATGAATGGCGGTGTTTCGAGGAGTTTGAGTGTGACTTATTTGAGGCCGGCGCCGGAAGGGACCTTGTTGGAGTGTGATGTTGAGTTGATGCATGCTGGAAAGTCGTTGGCGTTGATGAGAGGTGTCATGAGGAGGGCGGATGATGGGAAGCTGATCAGTACCTGCGAGCATGATAAGGCGGCTGTGGCGGCGAAACCGGGATTTGATGTACCAACGAAGGATGCCAAGTTGTGATTGACGAGAACGAACTGCTGCACGTCTGGACATGCGTTTACAGGAGCAGCTAAGAATCTGCCGAAATCTGGACGTCAATATGCGCTACTGATAGCCTCGACACATTGGAAGATCAGATGCACATATGGACCATGTCTTCGCATTCACGACAGGAAGGCATATATCTCGCTTGCTGGACTACATGTACTGACGCCCCAAGGTGGCAAGAGCATATATACCACTAGAAGGATAAACAGGGCAAACATCCCGCGACGCTGACAGACAGCTGGCTGAGCGGATATGACAGTAATCTGAAATCACCACTCTCTCACCCTCAGTACACTTCAGTCTCGATGCAAAGAGTGCGCCAAATTGTTCGGAGCCAGTTTGCTACACGACGATGGACTGACTGAGCCGCCAAGAGCAGCAATCTATTCGCAGCGGAAGTCGGAATTCTTGCCATGCTGATATCGTCACATTCGGATAACAATAAGAAGCCATTCACGGTAGGGAGCTGTCCGCATGATACTTCGGATTCATAGGTAGATCATGCTGGACCCGAGGTAAGTATCAGGCGTCACTCGATATTTCCGTCTGCGATATCAGACTTCGCGAACGCTTCTATACTCCGCGTTTGATCAGAGACAATGGTCAACATCAGAACACTACGATCGACAAGTGTAGCACTGCTACCAATCCAAGCCCTCGCAACGTCCAAAACCGACTTCCTCCACCGGACCCTTATTGCAACTGACGTCCTGAACGAGCAATACTACAACCAACCCTCCGGTCTGTGGCAAAACTTCTGGTGGAACTCCGGCGCCATCCTCTCCACGATCGGAGATGTCGCACTCCTCCATCCCGACTTCAAAGCGACCGCCAAAGAAATCTTCAGCAACACCCTCCTCGCCGCAAAAGCT
The DNA here is from genome assembly GCA_000223685.2 of Zymoseptoria pseudotritici STIR04_4.3.1. Taxonomy (NCBI): domain Eukaryota; kingdom Fungi; phylum Ascomycota; class Dothideomycetes; order Mycosphaerellales; family Mycosphaerellaceae; genus Zymoseptoria; species Zymoseptoria pseudotritici. The sequence continues at coordinate 113,360 of AFIR01000707.1, forward strand.
TCCAAAAACGGCGACTTCCTGAACGAGTACTACGACGACGAGGGCTGGTGGGCAATGGGCTGGATCAAAGCCTACGACATCACCGGAGACGTCCAATACCTCGTACCTCCTTCCGCACTTCCCGACCTTTTTGCAAATGACTGCTAATCCCCCAATAGCACGAAGCCCAAACCATCCACCTCGACCTCCTCACCTCCCTCACAACCCACTGCCATAACGGCGGGAACTGGTGGTCTAAAACCCAGGACTCCCTCCCTTCCATCAGTGCGCAACTCTACCTCGCAGTCACCGCGTCCCTCGCCAATCGTCTCTCCGCATTGCCTCGACTGCCCACCACCGCTGATGTACCAGACTATACGGCCCTCGCTCTCTCCCAAGCAGACTGGCTACTCAGCTGCGGCATGCGGAACATAAACGGTACCTTCAACGACGGACTATCACTGTCCACATGCGCACCTATCGGGCCTGTGTACTCCTACAACCAAGGCGTCATCCTCGGCGCGTTGGTGGAGTTGGCGCACCTGACGTCAAACGAGACACGTACCTCGACCTGGCGACCTCTATTGCCCACGCCGGTGTCGCCGCCCTGGCGACGCCTCAAGGTGGGATCTTGACGGAGATTGGTTCGGAGGAAGGTATGGATCCCACAGGGGCACAATTTAAGGGTGTGTTTGTTCGGAATTTGGGATATTTGAATGCGAAGCTGGGTGGAGTGCGGGAGTTTGAGAAGTTCTTGAGGAAGAATGCGGACAGTGTTTGGGAAAAGGCGAGGGATGATCAAGGGAGAATTGGGTCGTTTTGGCAGGGTCCGGTGATGAGTTTGAGTGCTTCGAGTCAGGGGAGTGGGATTGACTGTTTGGTTGCTGCGGCGGGGGTGAAGGGACGGGTTGTTGTCCATGGTGGGAGGCGAGAGCAGCTGGATAGACGGTTCGTTGACTGTATTTGAGTCTTGCGGAGGTCATCGCTGTCCATCTTCCCTTTCATTTCCTTCATCTTCCATTGATCTGCTCCTTCTTTTCCTGAACTCCGCGACACTCCTCTCCACTCCCCATCCACTTTTCAACAGCTCTCCAATGTCTTCTAATTCCAATCCTGCCGTCTCGAGATATATTCTCCAGATGGTCACCCACCCAGCACAGCATATCGCCGCATACAGCACAAATGTCACACTCGGTCCCGCCCATTTCATGAGCGGCAGAAACGTCAGCCCAATGACGAAGTTACTGCTCCAATTCGTCGCCGTCGCCACGCCCGAGCCCAGGGATCGTACACGCAACGGAAAGAGCTCAGATTGCTGCCATGGAACACATCCCAGTCCCACAGCGTAGGCGGCGACGTAAAGTACCAGGCTGACGAGCAGAACATATGGCCAAGCGGTGTTTGCAGCCGAAGGAGCGGGTTTGACGTCCGAGGTGTCGATAAACATGAAAGCTAGGCTGCAGGATAGCAAGCCGAGAATCATGAACGGGATTGAGCGGAGAAGGATGGCGCGCCGGCCAACGCTATCGATCGTGGTAAAGGCGACGAGCGTGAAGATGAAGTTCGTGAGGGCGATGGAGAGCGAGGTGAATATTGGAGAGGTGAAGCCGACGAGGGAGAAGATCGTGGCGGAGAAGTACATGAGGGAGTTCTGTGAGTGCGTGAGCGTGGAGGAGTTGTATGATTGCTGGGAGACTTACGAATCCGGAGAGTTGCTGTAGCCCTTGTAGCATACAGGCGATGATCAAGGCTCTTCGATTGCCAGGCACACCCACGAGCTCATTTGCCTTCGCCAGAGACCCTTTTCCACCGGCGATACCCTCTGCTTCAATCTCCGCTCTCACCGCCTCCAGCACACCTGTGACTGCATCCTCCATCTGATCGCCCTCAAGCCCGGCGAAGACTTTCGTCAAGACCTCCTTTGCCCGCTTCTCCTCTCCATTCTGCACCAGAAACCTCGGCGTCTCCGGCATGCCCACAAGCAATCCCAATTGCACCACCGCTGGCACCGCTCCCAAGCCGACCATCCACCTCCATCCACCTGGCCAACTCGCAAAGACCCAGCCAATCAGGTACGCCACCACTTGCCCTCCTGTGATGAACAGCGCCTGCACCGTCACTAGTCGTCCTCTCAACTCCGCCGGCGCCAGCTCTGTGATATACAACGGCACAGCACCCGACGCTACACCAACCGCTACTCCGACTAACGCTCGTCCAGCGGCCATCGTCCAGACATAATGTGCTAAAGCTTGCACAACCGCTCCCACAATGAAAAGCACGGCTGGCACAAAAATAACAGATCGCCGGCCATATTTGTCGGCGAAGAAGCCTGTCGTAGGAGCAGATAGAAGAGCAAAGAGAGAAGTGATAGCGGTCACCAGAGCTTTGTCTGGTGTTGTGAGCGGACGGTTGGAGAGATCTGTACCGATTGAGACGAGGGTGGAGGAGATTACGCCGGTGTCGAAGCCGAAGAGGAGGCCGGAGATGCCGGCGGAGAGAGTGAGATAGCGGATGATTGGGGAAGTGGAGGAGAATGTGATGTATGGAGCATGTTTGTTGGTGTTGTCGGCAGTTTGGGTAGGGGTAATCAAGGGCGCTTCGGCGGAGTTTGAGAGGTCCTCGTCTTCGTGCTCGATGGACTGCCGCATCGTGCGGGCGGCAGAGGATCACATGGAGCTTTTTCGATGATGAACACAAGAGTAAGTCAACATTGTGCAAGTTGAAGGGATGGAGAAGGGCAACATGGAAGTGTAGTCTCGCCCACGTGAACGCCATCCCTGCACGTATCGAACCTTAAATTGAGTGCCAAGAATACCGCTTCGTCAACAGGACTTCTTCTTCCTTTCATCGACCTCAAAATATTCCATATCATCGATGAGACGCATGGGCCTGATGAGGCTCAATTGAGCGGTTGGAGCCATCATTGACGCCCCTCAATTGGCCAAACTAGGGACGATACGTTGACGACACAGAAAACGGGTCGCGAGACTCGCGACTGGCGCAGTCGTGCATTTTGAAGCCGATCCCCAACACGGAAAACTTGACAGCATTGACTGGCCATATATCAGGTGTATCAACGGCACGAATGGCGAAGACAGCAGCATGTCTCGAAGAGCAATACCAGTTGGTCGCGGCCATCTCGACAAGAGCTACCCTTGAGTCCGTACGCCTCTTGACGAACCATGATGGCAGGACAGTATATGCCTTTGACAGCCGGCGGACGGCGGCCGGAGTGCTCGATGTTTCGATAACATGCTTCTCTGCTCTGAAATGCAGGCCTCACACACACGCAGACAATGCACTGTCTTAACAATTCCTCGAGAGCAGACTAGATCCGGGAGCTGATATTGATGAGACAGATGATCAATATTCACAGCAGAGATATGTTTGATGATCTTTCCAATCGAGCCGATGTTTGTGTTCGCCAGAATTGCGGCAAAAGAGCTCAAGGTGGACACCACCGAAGGATGTACTTTGGTGAGCAACCTTGATGGCGCAAACCGGACCTTGGACTTTGATGTCAGGGTCGGCACCAGAGCTATATCAAACATTGCAAGTACTTTGTTTCCTCTTTATACCGCAAGATCCGTATCATAGCACTGAAAAATTACGCTGCTCTAACCTCAGATTCCCTCCCTCCGACCGGCAAGATGGACATCGACCGAGCTGACAGTCTCTCACCCACAAACGAGGCCTCTTTGCCCTTTGTCTACGATGTCATAATAGTCGGAGCAGGACCGTGTGGTCTTGCAGTGGCAGCCCGACTCCGCGAACAAACACCTTCTGCCCTCTTTACCGACGAGGAACACCAGCGATATCACTGGATCAACCGACATGCCAGCAAAGCCGCGATCAAGAATTCCAAGACGGGAAACATCCAAGCGAAGCTCAATAAGAAGCCGCAAGTCTCAATGCTGGTGCTCGATAGCTCTGGATCCAGCTGGATGGCGAAGTGGAATCGCCTGTTCTCTGCTTTGGAGATTTCACATCTGCGAAGCCCTCTGTTCTTCCACCCGGATCCTCACGATCGAGATGGGCTCTTGGCATATGTCCAGTCAAAGGGTCGGGAGAACGAGTGTATCGAGATTGCCGGCTGTGTAGGCAAGGAGCTCAGCAAGCACCAGATGAAGAAGCGGAGAAACAGTCGCAAAGCTGGAGAACAGTAAGGCAGCCCCAAGAAGGGAGATTTGATCTCGACTCGATGTTGACGGCTCCAGACTGAGACCCACAATCACAATCGACGAGCGTGATCGGAAGGACTACTTCGCTCCTCCCAGCGACGTCTTCAAGGACTACTGCAACTTCATCGCAAAGCGGTACTCCCTGCTCGACAGAGACCTGATTCAACAGGCGACGATATCTGACGTCGATTACGATTTTGTCCCGCAACTATCCGCCGACGAGAAGCTCTTCACCGTCCGTACAGAGTCTTCGACCTTCTACGCGCGCAGCGTCGTGCTGTCTGTAGGAGCCGGCAATGCTCCCTGCATACCCAAACCGTTCCCGCAGAATGGATGTCCAGCTGCGTGTCATGCTTTCCAGCCACTCGATGGTCCTTTGCGAGAGCGACTACAGAAAAGAATGCGGACGAACGTGTTGATCATTGGAGGAGGTTTGACAAGTGCACAGATTGCAGATCGGGCGATCAGACAGGGCGCTACCAAGGTGTTCCATATCATGCGAGGACCGATGAAAGGTGAGCCCAAGTATCTTCGAGGTCGGAAGTCAATGGCTGATGTGCTGTGCCGCAGTCAAACCATTTGATGTCGATCTGAGCTGGATGGGCAAGTTCCGCAACCACGAAAAGGCTTCCTTTTGGAGTGCCGATACAGACGAAGGTAAGCCTTTCCACGGTCGATATTTCTTCGACACAGCTGATCTCGATCACCCAGAACGTGCCGAGCTGGTCAAATCCGCCAGAGGAGGCGGAAGCATCACGCCTCGCTACGCCAAGATTCTCCATCAACATGTCGCCTCCGGCAGCCTGACTCTGCATACTCACACTACCGTCGCTTCGCACTCGTACTCTCCCCTGACCGGCACCCACACCCTGATCACCGACCCTCCGATCTCGTCACTCCCAGAGTTCCACTTCATCTACTTTGCCACTGGCGTACAGAGCGACTACCAAACCCTGCCCTACCTGCAGACCATGCTGGCTAAATATCCCGTGGAGTCGATCGATGGACTACCAGCGTTGACGGAGGATCTCATGTGGGACGAAGATGTCCCGTTATTCATGACTGGCAAATTCGCCGCGCTGAGACTGGGACCTGGAGCCGGGAATCTGGAAGGTGCGAGGATTGGGGCGGAGAGGATTGCATGGGCTATGCCGGAAGTTCTGGGGAAGGGGAGTGGTGGGGTGTACCATACCGAGGCTGGAGAGGAGGAACAAGAGGGTGTCCAAAGTGGAGGGTATCGGTATGCTGCTGGGATCGGCAGCCGATATGAGAGTCTGGCAGTCGAAGGATGAGCTGAACTGGTCTGAAGTCTCCAGGAAAGCCCTTCCAACAAGCAACGAAATCAAGTTCGTTGCTCTATCTCCAGGAGGATAGCGATGTCGCCGATAGACCATGAACAACGCAACACTACCGCACCACAGGTCGATCCAAGCATTGCGTATGATCATAAGCAAAACTGCCAGCCAGCCACTTCGGCCGGACAGCCACCGCAAACTGGTTCGGAATCCAGTATCCCAATCTCGGCTCCGAGCATTGCATGAAAACGCCCCAGAACCGCTCCAAAGTAAACCCAAACACAGCATCATTCTACGAATCTTTCTGAGCACTATGCCATACACTCTCGGTGTATTGCCTCGCGTGCATCTCACTCTAAGATCACACAGCTTCCACAGAAGGTGTTCGTACATAATCTTGTCGTTCGCTCGAATTCGTGCACCGGAGACGATGAATTGCCCACGGAATGTCCAGACTAGGTTTCGACACTGTTTACCTGGGTTTGCTAAGCTATAGAGATCGAATATGACGGTGGGATCGTCGGTCCAGTGATAAGTCCAGACGTTCATAGCTCGATTTTGTAGTCAATTATGAACAGGACTTCGACGTGCTAGCAGTCGGCATACTTGCCCTGATTCTCGGCTCACTTGTTGGTATTCCATTGCCTTTCCGTTGATAATATACATCGGCCATTCGATTACTTCTCTTCCGAGGTATCTGTTGGCCCATAGAGACCTGGTCTAAGCCCTAGTCATGCTCTTCCAAGTGTCTTCCTGCACAGCATCGATCTCCACCCAATCTACACCTCCGGCACATCCGCCTTCTTCGCGGTCCAATAGGTCCATCCTCCCGCCAACGCATTGACCGCACAGAGTCCAACCGTCGCGCCCCTAACCACTCCTCTTACTCCAAACTTCTGTCTCAATGGCTGATGCCTCCTTCTTGCCAACACAAAGTAGGCCAGCGACCATGCACTCATCATGCCCGCACTGTCTTTCTTGAAGCCTTGAACGTTGAGGTAGGAGGAGAAAAGCAGGACCGGTGGGAAAAGCATAGGCAGGGTCTGAAATGGTCGGAAGTGTTGCGCCGTGATCAGGGTCGCGAGGAGGGTTGGAGGAAGAGGGTTCTCTGCGGGGGAGTGTTAGCATCCTGACCAATGGCTGGTATCTTGTGCAGCAAGACTTACCACCCCATGCTTTCGCGTAGGAGAAGAGAGATTGCTTCGCCTCTTCGGCGTCGGGAGCTTTCGAAGGCATTGGCATGTTCGCGGTCGGTTCGTTGTTATCGTTCGAGGAAGGAGAGTCGTCGGGAGGAGTCTCGTCTTCAGTCGCAAAGTCGGAGGAGGCGTAGGAGGCGGCCGTGAGTCTTCGTTTACGCTTCACTATTGCGTAGAGATAGGGTCGCCTTGCTCAGGTGATTGTGCTTGTCACGCGACAGATGTGGAGGAAGAAGTGCGAGTGAATGTGGGAAATGTGAGTGAAGTCGAGCAGGACGTCATGTCGGTGATTGTGGCTGCTTGTGGCTTGACTTTTGACTTTTGTTTCTCCGACCCGAGACGAGACCACCTCACTCACTGCACTCCTCCGTTCCAGGGTCCTGCGTCGAGACTTGTCCAACTGTACCTTAACGCCAACTCTTTCTGGAGATCTGTCAACAATAATCCTCCAAGTCATACTCGAGACTGTGCTTCTTCCAGCGCCCTTCCGTCCTCCAGATCTGCTCGAGCATCTTCTTCCGACATATGCGATCATAACACGTCTGCCCTCCGCGCGTTCCACAGGCACCACTATAACCTTTCTCAACCACCACAGTCGACGATCTCCTCGAGCAATCCCGTGACAGGCCATTTTCAATACCGCCTTCGGGCTGTGGACGGACGATGCCCTCCGACGAGAAGACCAACGGCGACGCATCCCACCGCAAACACGATGATGGAAGTTCCACACGCGCATTCACAGTCGAGCAGAAAGCCGCAGTCCTTCGAGTAAAAAGATGTAAACCAACAGACTTCTACGATATTTTGGGGCTGGAAAGTGTAAAGAGCACATGTACAGATAGCGAGATCAAGAAGGCGTACAGGAAGTTGAGTCTGTTGACACATCCGGACAAGAATGGTTATGCAGGAGCGGATGAGGCGTTCAAGAGTGAGTTGATATCATGTTACACTTGAGGTCATGCATGAACGGACAAAGGAGTTCTGACGGATCATAAAACACAGTGGTCTCCCGCGCCTTCCAGGTCCTCTCCGACAGCGACAAAAAGTCCCGCTATGACAAATTCGGCGGCGACCCCGACAACCGCTTCTCCTCCGCCGCCGCATCCTCAGGCGCATCACCCTTCTCCGGGTTCGCCCAACAACGACGCGGAGGCGGGGGGTTCGAAGAAGAAATCAGTCCCGAAGAACTCTTCCGCCAATTCTTCGGCGGCGGAATGGGCGGTCCCTTTGGCGGTATGGGAGGGGGTTTCGGCGGACCGGGTTTCGTCTTCAATATGGGAGGTGGTGGACCAGGCGTGCGCGTACATCAATTCGGAGGCAATCGACCGCGGAGGAGACCGCATAATCACGATCCCAATGCCGCGCAACCACAGCAGTCTCCACTCCAGGTTCTCCAAGGTCTCCTCCCTCTGCTCCTCCTTTTCATCCTGCCCTTACTATCCAGCCTCTTCGGCGGCGGCGACTCCACACCTCGAGGACCACAAATGCGCTTCGACAAAGCCGTGCCACCGCATACATTACAACATACGAGTAACCGGCTGAATGTGCCTTATTGGGTAAACCCGACGGAAGTGCAGGAATATTCGACGAAAAAGTGGAAGGAGCTGGATAAAGTGGCGGAGGGGAGGTATGTGCAGCAGCTGAGTGGGGAGTGCGAGTGGGAACAGGCGACGAGACAACGGTTGGCGCAGGAGGCTCAGGGGTTCTTTTTTACGGATCAGGAGAAGTTGGATCGCGCGAGGAAGATGCCGATGGCGAGTTGTATCAAGTTGGAGGGGTTGGGGTATCGGATACCGAGGTATTGATGGGGTTGTTGGGAGAGGTGTTGCATAGTGGTCTTTGGAATGGAAGCACTTGTACAGATCTGGTTTTCCAAGATGACTACGGACTCATATGCAAGAGTCAGCCGCTGAAGATGTGTGACCATGACAGACTTTGGCGCTAAGGACAGGTACATGGAAGACACCCTGATGGTACCACTATTGCGCGCAACAGAAGACTCTGCTAAGCTACGAATCGCTCTCCTTGAGAAACAATGCTAAAATCTCTGCAGCATCGAACACGGTCTCTCACTCCGCCGACCGGGCATCGAGCGCTACCAAAGCTAGCCTTGAGAAGTCCACAATCCCTCCAGCAACCTGAGCTCTGGCGAAGCTTTCACCATATCGAAGACTCCATGGAAAATATGCCTGCCACTGTGCACCCTTTGCGCCGGAACCCCTTAGGCATGTCTCCCAGTCGATCCTTCTGCAGCATCTTCATCACACCCTGGCATTTTACTCCGCCCACCTGGCATCGCAAGCAACCAAAGCCGGTCTCATAAGTTCCACAACAGCCTTGACTTCCTTCCACTCGAGCTTGCGCAAAGCCTTAATGGTTCCGAAGAGGCCATCGATAATGCGACCTTGTGCGCTCACCTTGTCAAAGTGCGCAATGGCCAAGCGATGCCGCCCGGCGTGCATATTTCCCAGCCATGCCACCAAGTTATCCCAGCCCGGTGATGGCTTTGGGAACGGCATATGCAAGTCGACGTGACGGGTGCGGATCTTCAAAGCGTTGAGGACGCTGACGAATTTGAGAAGTAGAATGTCTTCGTAAGCAAGGATCGGGATGATGAACTTGTTCGAGTGGTAGCTAATCTGGTTGTCAGTCAAGAAAGTGCGCTGAATTTTGCGGCTTTTCTTACAAGAGCTTGAGCGTTTCCGAGCGGATTTGCTTGCAGGTGTCCAGAAGCTTTGGTCGCGCATATCCGCTTGTATCCACCACTATGCCACGTTTATTTGGGTGGACCACAAGAGTAAAAATGGCTTCTCGGAGCTCTGGTGGTAGACCGAGGAGGCGCGAATCGCTTTGATTGTTTTGCGCTTTCGATACGTTGTGTTTGATGATCTCGCGCTGCGTTGGAGTCTTGGCCATACTTGCGGTGGATGAGTTTTCCATGGCGGCCGCGGATGATGGTGCACAGATGGTCTTGAGTATTCTTGTGGTAGGAGTTTGTTTGAGGCAGAAATGAGGAGTGAAGTTTGGAAAGCAACTGCGCAAACGGAAACGGAAGTGACAAGGGAGGAGCCGACCCGGAAGTATGACATGCGCTGTAAGTGAATGTTTCGTTTGTATTGGGCTCAACAAAAGACGAAGCTATCCTAGTGCTGTAAAGTGAAGGCGCTCAAGATCATTCACGCACTTCTTTCTCCGGCAGTCGCAACTGACGATTCGTGCAGAAAATGGCGATGTATGCCTGTGACGTCCACCGGAGGCATGGGCGCCAGAATAACCCACTGCTCGGTACCACACATCGTTGCGAGGCATTCGGCAACGCAGTACCGCAGCTCAATGCTCCTGACCCCAGCGCGCGTCTGTTTCGATCAATTGCGGTCTTGCTTGCTTCAGAACGCTTTCCACAATACCCCAAGGGGACGTCCTCAGACGCCGAGCCATCCTGAACAACATCTCGACTAAACCTCGCTCGCGCAGGTACTGGCTATCGGCGTTCTTGGTAAACTTATTGACCACGTTTTCGAACTCACAAGCGTGAAACTTCTTCAGCCAGCGGAGCAGGTTCTTCCAGTGAGGCGATCCACACACTACAGTCAAATGAATCAGAGCATTTGTCTTGTTCGGATGGCCAGGGCTGCGGTACCAGGTGCTGATGACAGAGGAATCGAAGTCGCGTGTGCATGCGACGAAACCATGCAGCGATTTCGAGTAACTAACCGGCTGTCAGTTGCGGTCTCTTTCGGCTTAAGACTTCGACGCTTACAAGAGTGGTAGTGCCTCAGAACGAATCTCTTTGCAGGTCTTGAGAAGCGGCGGACATTGGTAGCCATGCGCGTACACGCTCACACGACGAGTCGGCATTGCCACAGCAAGGCGGTAGATCTCCTCCCGCAGCTCTGGAGGCAGGTCCAGTAGCCGTGAGTTCTGGCGCACAGGCGGGACTGTTGCCGGAGCAGAAGCGGCAGCCGATTTGAGGCTCGCAGCGAACGAGTGAGGTGTGGTTGCGCCTCGAACAGATGGAGGGTATTTATGGAGCCTTCTCGATACCGTGGTGGCTGGCGCAGATGCAGAACCCGGTGGTGAGGTGATCGAAGTGTCTGCTGGAGTTGTGGCCGATTGAGTGGTTGAAGAGCGACCAAAGAGAGCGGTTTCGAGTGCGGCGACACGCTTCTGCAAGTCGTGATTGTCCATGTTCGTGGAGTCAGAAGTCGACATTGTGGGTGTGGAGGGTGTTGGTGAAAAGAAGATGAAGTCGATGTTTGGAGGGCGAAGAAGTTGTTCGAGAGAATTTGGAGGAAGTGAAGTGAACTGGGGCAGGAACCAGGCTTGCGATGATGCCTTCGCGATTCGCTCGTGATGACAGCGGGATGCAGCAAATCTTTCATGTGGGCAAGAGAGGTGAACAGAGGAGGACAGTGTCTTACTTGTTTTCCGTGTCGTTGCCGGTGTCGATGGCCGGTCGTGGTGCTCGAGGCTGCGTCTTTCGAGGACTCAGGAGCATGAGAGCGCCGTTTGGCAATGCATTGTCATCTTTCAAGAAGAGTTACTTTCGCTTCAATTCACTGTTGAGGACTGGCTAGAGCACTGACGATGTGTGCGCGTTAATGCTTTCCATAATGCCTGCGCTGAATCCGATGCCTCCTGAAATGCTAGATACATTACTCCCAGACTTGCTCGTGTAGGCTTTGCCTCGCATCATAACTCCTGCTCAATGCAGATGCCATCCGATCGTGATCCCGTGGCGACAACTTGTTGTACACAGCTCTTAGCAGCAAAGCAACCGCGAAAGCTTCCGAAGATGACGCCGTGCTCGTAATAGTCCACAGATCTCAGTGGTCATAGCCCCAACGACGGTCTGCCTCCTTCAACACCGGTCTGAAAGCGTCCAGGCAGGTCTCAACCTGCCTCCACGGACATTCGTAGACGCGTTGAGTGCGGATCATCGTAAACATAGCATCCACCAAGTTTGTCTGGAAACGCGGATTGTGCTGCTGGACGCCGCGGAGACCGCTGACCTCAGTATTGATATCGCGAGCATAGTACTTTCTCATCCATTCCATCAATTTCTTCCAGTGAGGATCCCAGCTCGTCTCAGCAAGAACAGTGCCGGTCTTTTCCAAATGTTCGGCTTTCTGGTACCAGCAGATGGCGACCGCAGGATCGAAGGCACGCACGCTCAGGTAGAAGCCATGTTCGGCATGGCTGAGAGGTAGTGTCAAACGTAAGATCGGTTAGATGGAGACTGAGCAAAACTTACAAGGCTGGGATTGCCTCAAGGTAGATCTCTTTGCAAGTCCTGAAAAATGCTGGGCGTGTATAGCCAGTTGAGTCAACTTTGAGCCACTTCTCCTCTGGCGTGACGAGGCGGTAGATCTCGATTCTCAGTTCCGGCGGTAGCTTCAGGAACGATGAGCTCTGTGCTGTCGGAGGCGAGTTCGTGATCTGAAGCCGAGCTGGCTTCGATGGCTGTGGAGTGTCAGGCTCAGAAGCCGTCGATGATGGTGTCGGACTGCCATGGCCATTGACCTTGGCCTCGAGAGCTGCGAGGCGTTTTTCGAAGCCTTCCATCTCCGCCATGATGCTTCACCCGATGGTGGCGGTATTTTGATGAGTCGCGTGTGTTGATGAAGAAAGAGAAGATGAAGTGAAGTTCGGAGATGAAGTGGAACTCAGAGCGGAGCTTTAGGCAGCACACTTCGGGTCGCGAGGAAGGTGCACTTCAGCTTCGTGAGCATGCATTGGAGGAGAGGCTCGACTGCGGGTTTGGTTGTTTGTTTGGTGTAATTTGACAGAGAGATGTATGTCGTGATGAGGAATCGGCGTCTTTTGGAGGTGGAAGACTTACTTGTCTCGAGCTTGATGAGCACTTCTCTGTCAATGTAGGAGGTTTTGTGACAATTACGAGAAGCGCGGAGTGAGAGCGAGGGCCGCACGAACTCGATCCTGGAGGAGGGTTGTTTGTAGTGAGGAGGAATGAGTGATGTTAAGAAAGCACTTGTTTCTCGATTCGTGATCACCTCCGTACCAATGAATGAGAGTATGTGACGCTCACGAGAAGCACAACGTGAGAGTAATACTTACAAGATCTGTTCGCATCCCGACCATCAAACTGACCATACTGTTGCCGTGCAAATTGACCTCGAAGACGCTTCGACCACTCCAGCTCGCTCAGTGAGCACGCCGCCAGTCCACCTCATGTCTCGTTGCCTCTTACTTCTCCCACGCAGGGTCCAGAGCGATCAGGGCCGGTCGCATAGCGTAGAGGCTCTGCTCCACCAACACCCACTCCTGTCCTCGCATAACTTTTACCAAGGCGAAGAGTGACTTGAGAAGGGTCCATTTCTTGCTATTGCCAATCGTTGGAGTGCGATAAATGCGCCACCAGCCCCTTGGCTTGCACCCGTGGTAGCGCTGTAGCCATTTCAACAAGTTGCCCCAATGCGGCTGGTCTCGAACTTCGAATGTCACGCCTCCCACCTGTGATCTGATGTAGAGGGTATTGAGACCATTGGCGAATCTCGCCATTGCAGAGTAGTCGAAGTGAAGAGCTTCCACGTCGAAGTTGTTGATACTGTAGCTGAGACGGGCATCAGTCAATGCGCTATGATATTGAGTCTGATATGGTAGTCTTACAAGAGTTTGAGCGCGTCTGCGCGGACTTCTTTGCAGGTATTCAGCAGCGGTGAGCGACGGTAGCCGCTCGTAGTGACTTCGATCCGGGGCGGATCGTACATGGCAAGGGTGTAGATCTGGATCCTCAGTTCCGGCGGGAGGTTCAGTAGAGGCGAGTCCTGTGAGATGACAGAAGCCGATGGCGGCGTGTGAAGTTTGGCCGGGTCTGGTATTTGTGCTGTGCCGGTCGCAGCTTGCATTTCGGCGTCCATGTATCCAAGATGCGCCAGCGGGACAGGAGCAGGCTCAGGTTCGGCCGGTGTAGCCGCGCATTGCTCTCGTGATACGTTCATGATGTGTGCAACTGCTCGATAGATGGCCCGATGCCGCGCCGCGTGGTTCTCCCTTCTCTGAGCATCGAGTTCCGCCGTTGTCTTGGCCGTCTCTGCGAACTTGATCCATCGTGGCGGCATCTTGATGGTGCGGGTGGGGTGGGTCTCATCAGCGTGATGGAGTCGGGAGTCAGGTGGTGATCGGAGAGGAGATGAAGTGCCGAGCGAGGTGAGGTGGAAAGTCCAGGCAGGGACAGCGTCGCGACTTGGAGGAAGGAGCACAGTGGGAAGCGGATTTGCCGGTAACTTCACCTCACGTCTTGAATTCCACTGCCTGTCGCAACGCATTTAGTGCGATGCTTTAGCAACCTCCAAAGTGATAGTAGAGGTGCACGGCCATTTGCGCACTCTGTGGACTTGACACTGCGTATAAGAAATATGAAATAGAAAGTACTTACTCGCTTCACCATCTCGAAAGGACACCGTGCTCCAAATGATCAACAAAAGAAACGCAAGCCGCGAAATCACTTACTCTCTCAGACCCGCCGCATACTTCTCCCGCCCTCTCCAACCCCATCAACCCTCCACCTCTCCACCACTCCTTCTCAACCACAACATCTTACCGCAACCACCAGTCGTCATTGAGAGCAATAAGCGCCGGCCTCATAGCAACCAGCAACCCCTTCAACAACTCCCAATCCTGCCCTTTCATCTTCTTCGCCACAGCGAACAAGCCCAGAAACGCCGGCTCATCCTTTCTTCGTTTCCTCGGAGGTAGCAACTCGTTCTGCGCCCTCGGCCGCAACGTATGCAAGCCCGAGTGATTTGAGTGCAACCATGCCAGCAGATTCTTCCAGTTCGGCAGCCCGCCGATTTCGACTTGGAAGCGCATACCCGTACGCCGGATTCCCATACCTTCCTTGAGATTCTTGTGGAAGCGCCGGATATTCTCGTCGGAGAAGTCGGGTGCTGCGATGATGAAGGTTCGGGAGTGGTAGCTGAAAGTTCTGTTAGGTTGAAAATTTATCAGGGGAGCATTTGGGTGGTATGCTGAACATACAAGAGTTTGAGTGCATCATGGCGGACTTCCCGACTGACTGACACGAGGGATGGACGTTTGTAGCCCTCTGAGTCGACCGCCACGAGTCTGAAGTCGACTATCACAGGCTTTTTCCGACTTTTCGTCTTGGGCTTGACGGGCAATTCGGGCGTGTTTAGCACCAGGTCGTATATGGCGGTTCGCAGTTCTGGAGGGAGGTCGAGGAGGCGGGAGTGTTGGACAATGGGAGCTGGTATAGCTGTGGGTCGGGTGGGTTGCTGCATGGTGGTGGATGGTGGCGCTTGCTGTGAGAGATGGTGATGGGGTTGAGGAGTCCGAGCTGGCACGAGTGCGTTGCTGTTGAGGTCAGTTATGTTGGTGGATGTTGACGCTTGCTGAGAGAGATGGGCATGGTGTTGCTCAATGTTAGCTCGTGGAGCTACAAAGTTGGTGGATCGTTGCATGGTGGAGCTGTTCTTGCTCTGGCTGAGAGTGTTGGATGTTGACGCTTGCTGGGAAAGGTGGTGATGGGGTTGAGAAGCTCGAGCTGGCATGGCTGCCTTGCTGTTCAGGTCTGTCATGATGGTAGGTGTTGACGCTTGCTGAGAGAGATGGTGATAGTGTTGCTCAATGGTCGCTCCTTGACCTACAAAGTTGGTGGATCCTTGCATGGTGGAGTTGTTCTTGCTCTGGCTAAGAGTGGTGGTGATGGTGTTGAGAAGTTCGAAATGAGTGCTGAAGGAGATATGAGAACAGCTCAGCGAGCTTTTGGTTTACCGCGTTGACCCGTGATGTCGAAGTGAATCCTCAACGAACGTGATCAGCCTGCTTCCGCACATGATGAAAAACCTACAGTCGTCAACCTCACTCACACATCTGACAGTCATACTCCAATGCTTTCACGGACGACATCCAAGCACGAACTTCACCCACTCGTTCCCCGATCCCGACTTCCCACGCAGCACCACCTCCGCTCCGGACCCGCACGATCCGGCACGCTGGGACAACGTAGCCATGACAATGAGCGCATTGAAAGCACTAACGTGAAGTCAGGGCATCGAGAGGACAGAGTTTGAGGTCTGCAGGTTGGTGCCTTACGTTGCACTGCCACGATGAGATGGAGGAGGCTGTGCACGGCAATGGATGGCTTGGCGACGGGTATTGGAATGCTTGAGGGGAGAGGTAGGACGTTTCAGATTTGCAGGGCCTGAATAGCGTCATAGTGGGGAGATGTGAGAACATTTGGAGATGTTGTCGATGGTGTTGTGTTCAGAGAGGAGATGCGGTGGTGTTGGAAGTGGAAGCGTTGGAGATCGGGTAAAGCTCGGTAGTGCTGTCTCGAACAAAGAGGACATCCCAGATCCCAATTTCGATACCAACTCTCGCTGGCAAGGACATCGCTTCGAAGGAACTCGCGGACATGCAAGGATGATCTGCAATCGACTTCTTTGCATCTTCGATTCCGTCTAGGGAGGATGCAGAATGGCAGATGTGGCTTTCGCGGCAACAACGTCGCTGTTTCTTGGCGTTTCGAGCTATATTTAGTCCGGGGGCCAAGAGACGAGACGATAGCAGGTCACGTTTCTTCTTATCGGCTTCGGTTGACAGAGAACGTCTTCTGCTTTCTTCACCGGTTTGATGCCCGCTTTTCTTTGACCGTGTAGCATATGATGAACAGGTTGAACTGCGCTAATTGCATGGCCAACGGGATGACATGGATACCATTTCTTCGATTCACCTTCATCAATTAAACAATACCTCGATCATCCATCTCATCCACGAGTTTAAAAGACTAGCGCTCTTTCGGGGTGAGGCTGAGCGAAGCATCCCCACACCGTCACCTCTCACGTTTCGAAGCTTAACCACACAAACGTCGACCTTCTTTCGACTGCGCCTCCCCAGAACATCCCCGACAACCTTGCGTGACGTTCAAGGTACCCGTTCCGTTCGCCGGATCATCCTCCAGCACTTCCCAAACCACTGGCCCGCGTCACGTCACATGTGCTGGTCAGGTCAGGCAGGGTAAGGTACTTTGGTCTACTGTACCTCAATGAACAGCGCATTGCCCTACGAGTCCACCACGACCCGCCCGCGCTATTCCCTGGCTCGGCTGGATTGACGTCGCACCCTGGAAGTGCATCCCTCGCCGCAACAGCTCGCCATTCCGGACATTCCAACTTCACGGATTGGCTGTCTAGCGCCCGCGCTGGACATCTTCTTCTACTGCTGCATGCCCAAGACCTGACTACCTCATACCCGGTCGCGCGCTTACGACGTCCCTCTTTCTTGTCTTGCTGCTGCTGCACTACCCGTTCCCAAGATAGCAGCATCTCACTTACCGCACCATGGACGCTGTCAATCGCGGCCGCTCGCTCTCTGCGCATTCGAACCATTTAAGGCACTCCACCTCCGCCTCGCCGCATCCCGATCCCGTCTCACCCTTCGCCAACAATGACAACTCCTTCGCCGGTCTAAACCAACACGCGACCAACGGCGCATTCGGAGACGCGACCTTTACGCAGGACTTCTCTCAACAAGCGCAATACTCTATGCAACCTGCCTTCACCGACAACACCTTTGAGTCGCAAAGCAATAACCTTGCGGATAACAGCTTCCTACAAGGGCAGCAGACCTTCCAGAACGTCTCCTCCAACCAGATCGACAACTCCTTCCCCTCCTTCGACTTGAACCAGAACAACTTCAATCAACCCACATCACTCGACCCAACCCTCCTCGACTTCAACACGAATACGCTCGACCTGCTGCAGACACAAAATCTCAATCAGAACCACAACAACAACCTCGATCCAATGGCGGCCACAATGCAGTCACACTCGTCCACCCCTCCCCACCTCTTTGCGAATGGCCGGCGAACATCTGGTACACCAAGCCCAGCCGGCTCGCCAGGCTTCCAGCAAGCGAACATGAGCTTTTTGAATGGTATGAATGGAAATGGCATGAACGGGAATGGCATGAACAGGCCGAGGAATGCGTCAGAGTCGCTGGACCCTTCAAGTGCAATGTTTCCGCAAGGACAAAATGAGTGGGTGGGCATGGGAGGATACCGATCACACAAGAGGACACCTTCGGACAACCTATCAGACATCTCGTCGAACCATGCGTCGCCTTATATGGGCACGCTGGATAACTTTGACATTGCAGGATCGCACTCGTCACCCATGTTGAGCGCATCTCAGGATCCGTCATTCAACGACGGACTCGGCTTGCAACAATTCAGCTTGAACGACAATTCACAATTCAGCCCTGGCCACAGTCCTGGACATTCACCACACATCATGCCTCAACCGCAACACGCTCTTCCAGCATTTACAGCAGAAAACAATTTCGGTCTGGGTCAGAATTTGAACGTGTTCAATAACGGTCAGCAACAGCAAAACGGGTTGGAGATGTTCCCAGGTCTCGGCCAGGATCCCTTTCCTTCGATGAATACGCAGGGGTCGAGTCCTGCGGATCCGAATTTCGACGGTCACATGAGTCCGCCGGAGATTAACATCGTTCATGCGCCGCCGACGAAAGTGGAGGATACCGTGGGTGCACACCGCTCACAAGATGCGCTGAGTCCGCCGTTGAGGAGTGAGTTGACTGAACTGCGTTGAGAGAATTCACATACTTACATTTTCCCAGCAACAAATCGTCAGCGAGCAAAATCCGACTCCCACGCTGGAGCACGCTCCCCATCCCCAGCACTCAGTTCTGTTCGCGGTCGCTCTCCATCATTACAACATTCCAACACAGAAAACCTCTCACCCTTCGACAACACATCCGCCCGCTCCTCCCGCTCCGCATCACCAGCTTCTCCTCGCGGCCGACCTGCCCAACCGAATCGTGCCCGTTCCGCCTCCAACGCCTCAGACACCAACGACCGCGGCTACATCCTCGACCTCGCCGACCCAGCCCGCACACCCTCTACGGGAGGCGAAGGTTCCAAACGCCAACAAAAACACCCCGCCACGTTCCAATGCACTCTCTGCCCAAAACGCTTCACCCGCGCCTACAACCTCCGCTCCCATCTCCGAACCCACACCGACGAACGACCCTTCGTCTGCACCGTCTGCGGCAAAGCTTTCGCACGGCAACACGACCGCAAACGCCACGAGGGCCTCCACTCCGGCGAGAAGAAATTCGTCTGCCGCGGCGTACTACAGGGCGGTTCATCATGGGGTTGCGGCCGACGTTTCGCCCGCGCCGACGCTCTAGGTCGACATTTCCGCTCCGAAGCAGGTCGGGTGTGCATCAAACCTCTCCTCGACGAGGAAGCCGCCGACCGGCAAAAAGCGTGGATGGAAGAACAGCAGCAAGCGCAGATGACCGCGGGCCTCATGCCTCCACAAGGTGGTCAACAACCCATGCTCGCGCCACAGCAGGATTTCATGCTCGGAGGAGGAGGTGCAGCAGGAGGGGCAGCGAATTTCTTGCCTGCCGCACTGTTGGCACAGTATCCTGCTCTGGCGGGGATTGATTGGAATAGTATTCCCACTGGTCCGCCGCCGATGGAGGAGGATGAGATTTCGGGTAGGAGCTCGTTTGATGCGGGGGCGAGTAGTGGTGGCGAAGGGTTTTATGACGAGTTGAGTGAGGGGGAGGTGAATATGGGGGGGATGAATGGGTTGAATCATGGGGGTGGTGCGGGGATGGGACAGCAAGGGCAAGGACAGGGAGCGGGGTATTTTGGGAATCAGGCGGGGGATTATTTGAGTGATTTTGAGGGGCGGTGAGGTGGAGGAGGGGAGGTGGAAGATGACGGCTGTGACTGATAGACGGACTCTGGGTTCTGCTTCGGGGTTTGTCTTGCTGCATTTTGAGTTGATTAGTTCTATATACCCCTTCTGAAATGCGGGCTTGCAATTTTTTTCTTCTTGCTTGTGTTCTTGGAGGAATGGGATGTTAGGCGTTCAGGCTGCTAAGGCGAGGTCGATATACAACCTAGCGCTTGAGGGAATGGGAGAAGTGAATGGCTGCTTTCACTTTCCGATAGAGCAGGGCCTAAGGGAGGTCGCTGTTCATGGGCTGGTGAGTAAGCAGGTCTGTCCCCGCCAGCTGCGCCCCTCCACATCCCGGTCACAATGTCATACAACACTTCGCTCTTGTCACAGTCAACTCAGCTCCCTTTGTCAATCAAGCTACAGTACACTCCGAGCAAATCCACGAAATCCAATCCCTCTCAGCTCTCCATCGCAATGTCTCGCCCAGGAAATAACAGAGGCGTGTCCTCCACCAACATTCCCAACGCCGGAGGCCGTGTGCTCGAGCGAAAGCTCGCCATCGTCACCGTAAGTAAGGCCCGCTTCTCACACAATCCATCGCTAGAAACCTAACACATTCCATCAGGGCGCCTCCCGCGGCATCGGCGCCGCCATCTGCGAAAACCTCGCGAGCAAAGGCTGCAGTCTGATCATGAACTACACCTCCGACAACTCCGCCAAAACCACAGAAGAACTCGCCCAGTCCCTCGAGGAAACCCACTCCATCACCTGCCTCCCCGTGCAAGCCGATCTAGGTTCCGAAACCGGACCAGCGCATATCCTCGCCATCGCGAAATCTCACCTCGCACACCCCAAGTCGAATAAACTCCAAGTCGACATCATCATCAACAACGCCGGGGTGGCATCCAAGTCTCGTCTGGAAGACTGCACGATTGAAGAGTTCACCCGTCTCTACAGCGTCAATGTCCGCGGTCCTCTGCTTCTACTGCAAGCTGCTCTGCCTTACCTCCCCACTGATCGTAGCGGCCGCATCGTGAACGTCAGCTCCGTCTCCTCCGCGCTGGGTTTCGAAGAAGACGCCATGTACGGCGGCACCAAAGCGGCGCTGGAAGCGATGACCAGGACCTGGAGCCGCGAACTCGCGGAGAGAGCGACTGTCAACGCGGTGAATCCTGGACCGGTAGCGACGGATATGTACGCCAAGACGACGAAGGAGTTTCAGGGTAAGATGGCCGGGTGGACGAGGAATGCTCCGTTGGCGGCGATTCGGCCGGATGTGGATCGTGAGGATTTGGTGGAGAATGCCGAGTTGGCGGGTGGGAGGCCGGTGAGTTTTGAGCAATTCTCCTACGACACTTTCTTCTCTTGGCCGAGCAAGTATCGTACTGACTACCACAACAGGCATACGACTACGAAATCGCCGGCATCGTCGCAATGCTCTGCACTCCCGACGCAGCCTGGTGCACGGGAAGCACCGTCTGCGCAAACGGAGGCTTCAAGTTCAGCACTTGATTCACAATTCTCCATCACCAAAAGCGTGCACAAGGTCAACTCAATAGTGATACATGACATATCGTAAAACGAATACCATCCAAGCACTGCTCTGCAATCCGAAACCTTCGTCCAAAACCACCCTAATGACCCCACGCCCACCTCTATCTGACACACTAGTGATACATCACATATCATACAACCAAAACCCATCCAAGCAACTAAGGTACTCTACAATCCAAACCCCTCACCCAAGCTCCCACCCACCACCCCAACGGCCCACCTCTATCTAACATACACCCCCACCCTCTCTACTCCAGCCCACAATACCTCCGATACTATCTAGCATGATACTCCGCGCCCCTCTCCTTCCTCCCACCCAACGGGGGCAAAACCCTCTCCTCCCCCTCCTCCGCCCCATCCAACCCCCCCACTCCCACCCTCTTCACCTCCCCAACCCCAAACTCCACCACCTCCGCCACCCCCGGCGGCTCATCCTCCTCATCCTCCTCCTCTCCATCCTCCTCATCCCCACTATCATCCCCACTATCATCCTCACTCCTCATCACCAACCCCCTCAATCCACCCCATCCAAAAACCCCACTCTCCCCCGTCCCCGGCCTCTTGTTGACTTCAAACACGCTTCCACCCCTTCCACTCCAGCTTCCGATTTCGCCTCCAATCGTACCGAGATCGACTCCGACGCCCCAGGCCGAGTCCGTTCTCTCTTCTTCCTCTTTGTCGAGTCGTTCGTCGACTTCTTTTAGAAACTTGCCTAATCCTCCGCTGGTCGTAGTTGTTCCTTCGGTCGGAGCGACGCTCAACATCTCCAATTCAGGATGCGCCAGAGCGCCCGTCGCAGCGGAAACGGAGGTGCGGCGGTTGGTTCCGCGGAAGGTGGTGGAGGTGGTGAGGAGGGAGGTGTAGTAGCGGGTGAAGCGGGTGAGGGCGGGTGGGGGTGTGAGGAAGGACTTGGATTTCGAGGAGGTGTAAGTGTGTCCTTTGGAGGGCTGTTTGGTTGGCGGCACCGATCTGGATTTGGTGTTCGTACTGAAGCCGATATCCGCAGTGGAGGTGGACTTCGACTTGGCGTGCGTGTGTGCTGGGTGTTTGCTGCTCACTGAGCGGCGTTTTTGAAGGGGAAAGAGGAAAGCTGGGAGTTTTGCGCTTCGTGGTGGTTCTTCTTCTTCTTCTCCTCCTGCTGCTCTGTTCTTGACGGCTTCAGGTGGGAGTTGAGGTCCAAACAGCTCGCCTTGAGCTGCTGTCCCTGACCTCACTCTTCTTTCACCAGCGGCACCAGTGTCCCTTGTGCCGGCCTCCATCTTCCTCACCGCCTCTACAGCAAAGTCCCTGGCGCTCATAGCGTCCTTCCGTCCCGCGCTGCCACATCTCTCTCCTCGTGTATGCGAAGGGAAAACCGTCCATGCCTGAGAGTCGGAGAAGATCTTGCTAGTCCTCTTCTCTTCCCCCTCTTGCTTATCCGCCGAGTCATCTACGTCTGCGTTCAACTGCCCTGCTTCACCTGGCGCGATCCCAGACTTGAAAGACGACGCAGTACCCATTGTCCCGACCGTCGAAGCCCGAGGTCGTTGAGAAGGAGAAGTAGTCGCAGTGCCCGTAGCGATGCCATGTTTCGAAGCCGAACGAAACAGCGCTTTTTGACGTTCATGTTTTTCGATCGCGAGGGCCATGAGTTGATCATCGCCATTCGTCGGGAGGAGAGCTTGTCGCCTCACTCTGGTCGGGTTGAGAGGCGGGATTGGAGGGGCGGAAGCGCCGTCGAGGGATGTAGATGGATGGACATGAGCGGAGACAGAGCGTCTAAGGTTGAGCGGCTTGGTGGGCGTGATTGGTGGGGTGGGAGCGTAGGCGTTATGGGTGCGCTTGTGGCTGGAAGTCCTGGTGGGCGTGGTCGCTTGGACGGGCGTGTAGGCGATGTTTGTGAGGGATGGGGAGCGTTTGTGGCTGGTTCGCCTGGTGGGCGTCGTGACTGTCGTGGTTATCGTTGCCTGGATGGGTGTGATGGGTCGGTACGCGGCGAGGTTTTCGGCGGAGGGATTGTGGGAGTAGACGCTGCTGGTGTCTCGTCTGACTTCGCGGAGGAATTTGGAGCTGTCGCAAAGGCTGTCAGATTTTGACAATCTTTCTTAGAGAATAGATGCAGGGATTGGCAAGAGTCTCACTTCGCAATCGACTTTGCATCCTCATCATACTGCGCCGCACTCCTCAAGTCTTTGCGACTAATCTTCGCCTTCAACTTCTGTATGAAACTTTTCCGTCTCGTGAGCGAGCGCGTCGAACGTCCCGCCTCATCATCCCTCACTGGAGTCGGCAATTTGATCTTCCTCGCATGCGGATGATCTGGAGGCAGTGTAGCCGT
The DNA here is from genome assembly GCA_000223685.2 of Zymoseptoria pseudotritici STIR04_4.3.1. Classification (NCBI taxonomy): domain Eukaryota; kingdom Fungi; phylum Ascomycota; class Dothideomycetes; order Mycosphaerellales; family Mycosphaerellaceae; genus Zymoseptoria; species Zymoseptoria pseudotritici. The sequence continues at coordinate 136,586 of AFIR01000707.1, forward strand.
CGCGAGAGCAGCTTGGAAGTCGAAGTCGGGGTTCGGACGGGTGGTCATAGTGACACTCCTCCTGGTGTGTCGAATCGATGGGACAGGCGAGGACAGATCGAAGGTCGGATATGTGAAATGATATAGAGACGAGCTTGAATTCTGGGGATGGTGAATGGAAGGGTATTTCGGGACGTGTTGAGAGGAGGAAGTGGAAGGACGGCGGCTGCGGTAGAAGTCCTCCATTTTGGGGAGGGGAGGAGGAAGGAGAAGGAGATGGTGGTGGACTTGCCATTGTGGATTGAACAGGAGGGAGGCGGGAGTGAGAGTGGTTTATGAGGGTAGGTGCTGACCTGGACGATGGGGATGTTCTTAAGAAGTAGAAGGATCCCCGGTCGTGGTTGTGTGTACCTTTCGTCCGTATCCCGGGATGGGTATTCGAGAACAGAACAGGGAGGCTGAATGCGGAAAGCGATTGCGTCAATGCGCCCATGTGCCAATATTGTCGCCAGAATGCATCGCGCGATTTGGGCTGAAATAGAGCAAGTCAACCTGGAAACATGTGCGCTCATGGGACTGCAGCACCGCGGAGAAGTGCGGTGGCGGGCGCATGTTGTCCGGGATAACTTGCCTGCCGTATTGCTTTGGTGCTGCGCTCGTGTACTCGCCGTTCTTGGGCGTTCGTACGCCAGCTTCTGATGTCTTGTCATGCGCATTGTTTGATGCTTTGTTGATGAAGACGAAGGTGATGTCGATGGAAAGCTGGCAACGCTGTGCAAGATGCTGACACAACGCAACCCTGTCGCTCATATCCTCTCGATGCCGTGCCGAGGCCCAGCTTCTCACCCGAGGGGCAAGCTTCCAACATCAAGGTGGACTTGTTGATCAACTTCACCTCTTGTTCATCTCTACATCGATCATCAAATCATTGTGATCTACATCTTGTACAGAAAGCATCTGTATTGAAGAAGCTACCAAGAGTTCCGAGCCTCACTGCAATACACAAGAAGTCTCCATCATGGCTCACGCAGCGAGCTCCACCAACCTCTCCGTTGAGAACCTCTTCTCGTTCAAGAACCATGTCGTTCTTGTTACGGGTGGTGCTACAGGTACGCTCATTCATTCTTATGAATCCGGTCATCCAATCGTCGAGCTCAAGTTTGCAATTACACAAAACATCCTTCGAACAAATCTCTCCATCACCTCTCCATCTCTCAGCATAATGCCATCCACTAACACCCCATCCTCCCAGGCCTCGGCGAAATGGCCGCCCAAGGCTTCGTCCAAAACGGCGCCCGCGTCTTCATCGCCAGCCGCAAAGAGTCCGAATTGAAATCCACTTCCTCCCGTCTCAACTCCCTCGGACCCGGCAAATGCGAGTACATCGTCGCCGACCTGAAAGACAAAGCCGGCGCCGACGCTCTGTGCGCTGAAGTGAAGAAGCGTACCGACCGATTGACCGTGTTGGTCAACAACTCTGGTGCTACTTGGGTGAGTTATCTCCAACCCTTCGATGAAGGGACGGCGATCGTGTACTAATGCAATGCCACAGGGAGCACCCTACGACGACTTTCCTGAATCCGGCTGGGACAAACTCATGGCGCTGAATGTCAAGTCCATTTTCTACACCACCGTGGGTCTCGATGCTCTTCTCAAAAAGGGTGCCACGGCCGCCAATCCATCCCGCGTCATTAATATCGCTTCCATGGCGGGTATTCAAACTATCGACGTCACCGTCGGTTCGGAGGGCGGTCTGGCTGCTCCAGGCAGTGGAACTTTCTCGTACGGACCGAGTAAAGCGGCATGTATCCACTTGAGCAAATTGCAAGCGAGCAAATTGATGAAGGATCATGTTACCGTGAATTGTATTTGTCCTGGTTAGTATCCTACCCCTCTGAACCCTCGTCTGCTTGATGAGTCTTTTGCTGACAGGTGGAATAGGTGCCTTCCCCTCCAAGATGACAGCTTTCGGCTTCGATAAAGCCATGGACACGCTTCTCTCGGGTCAGCCCAGTGGACGTGTCGGCACACCCGAGGATTTCGCGGGTCTGGTGCTGTTTTTGAGCAGTTTGGGGGCGGCGCATATGACGGGGAATGTGTTGGAGGTGGATGGTGGGAGTACTTTGAGTGGGTTTAGGGGGAAGGCGAAGAGGAAGGCGGATCAGAAGTTGTAGATGAGGGAGGGATGGGAACGAGGGAGATGTCGTGGATGAGATGTGTGGATGGGATTTTGTGGATGGGATTTTGTGGATGGATCTTGCTGTATTTGACGAGGAGCTCCGGGCCTGTTGTACACGCAAAAAGTGGGAGGTCGATGACATTGACGAGCAATTGGCACGGCTCACCGTTGTTGAATGGTTTTGCCATTGCTGCCGCCCACGAAAGGCTGGAATCAGCAATGTCTGAGGAGAGCATGCGATCGCTGTGGCACACACAGATGTTATGCTCAGCATTGTGGATCGATGATCTCTCCATGGATGACGGATTCTCGTGTGGAGGCTGATCCTGTCCCACCGGAGCTCCAGACCTGGGGTGCGTTTCCCTCTGTATCCGCAAAAGCGGTGAGTCTTTCGACAGCTTTGTCGGAATCTGTATGGCTTCAATTCATGATATTTCCGAGTGAATTCCCGCCCAAGTGAGGTTGACCGAGACCATCGTTTCCCGCTCATATTCCGTTGCCATGTCAGTAGTTTAGTTGAGAAAAATGGTCCGTTCCTGTCAGGGCATCATCAGTCTGACCCCGAGGAACGACCCGCCGTGTTGCAGCCAATCACATGCCCTCATTCAGCTGAAACCCCCACCAAAAAAAGTCAGCAGCATTGAAGTGATTGCGAGCTCGGGGCGGGCAGGCACACAGAGAAACATTCCTTACTTCGCCCCTCCTCAACCACCTTTCCTCTCTTCTTCTCCGACATCCTCCTCCTCCATACCACAACATCACACCGACTCTTCTCATCAGGTGTGACTTCTTCTCTACTACATCTCCCTCGAAATCATTGCGTTTCGAGCCTTGTCCTCCATCACCCGCATCAACCCCTCCACCGCCATCACCATGGTGCAATCCTCCATCCTCGGTTTTCCTCGCATGGGACGTCTCCGCGACCTCAAGAAAGCCAACGAGGCCTACTGGGGCGAGAAGCTCTCCCGTGACGACCTCCTCGCCGAGGGAAAGAGACTGAGACTCGAGCACTGGAAGATTCAGAAGAACGCCGGCGTCGACATCATTCCCAGCAATGACTTCGCCCACTACGACCACGTCTTGGACCACATCCAGATGTTCAACGCCGCTCCCGAGCGATACACCAAGCACAACCTCGCTCCCATTGACGAGTACTTCGCCATGGGTCGTGGCCACCAGAAGGGTGACGTCGATGTCCCATCTCTCGAGATGGTGAAGTGGTTCGACTCCAACTACCACTACGTCAAGCCGACTCTTCAGGACAACCAGACCTTCAAGCTCGTCCAGAACCCAAAGCCCGTTGCTGAGTTCCTCGAGGCCAAGGAGGCTGGCATCATCACCCGCCCTGTCCTCCTCGGACCCGTCTCTTTCCTCCACCTCGGAAAGGCCGACCGTGGCCAGAGCGTCGACCCAATCACTCTGCTTGAGAAGCTTCTCCCAGTCTACGAGGAGCTCCTCACCAAGCTGAAGGAGGCTGGTGCCGAGACTGTCCAGATCGATGAGCCCATCCTCGTCTACGATCTCCCACAAAAGACCCGTGCTGCCTTCAAGCCAGCGTACGAGAAGCTCGCTGCTCTTCAAGGCAGCAAGGGACCTCAACTGATCGTTGCCACCTACTTCGGTGACATCGTCCACAACCTTGACGTCGTCGACCAGGCCTTGACCGGTGTGTCTGGTCTCCACATCGACCTCGTCCGCAACCCAGAGCAGCTCAACAAGGTCATTGAGCATCTCGGACCAAAGCAGATCCTCTCCGCTGGTCTCGTTGACGGCCGCAACATCTGGAAGACCAACTTCAAGCGTGCCATTGAGACTGCTGAGGCTGCCATCCAAAAGCTTGGAAAGGACCGCGTCATTGTCGCCACCTCCAGCTCTCTCCTCCACACCCCACACACTCTCGAGAGCGAGAAGAACCTCGACGAGGAAGTCCGCGACTGGTTCTCCTTTGCCACTGAGAAGGCTACTGAGGTCGCCATCCTCGCCAAGGCCGTCACCGATGGTCCAAAGAGCGTCGAGGCTGAGCTCGAGGCCAACGCCAAGAGCATGAACTCCCGCGCCACCTCCAAGCGCACCAACAACCCAGAGGTCAAGAAGCGTGTCGAGGCTGTCCAGAAGGCCGACTACGAGCGCAAGTCTCCTTTCCCCACCCGTCTTGCCGCACAAAAGGAGCACCTCAAGCTCCCTGAGTTCCCTACCACCACCATCGGATCCTTCCCTCAGACCAAGGACATCCGTATCCAGCGCAACAAGTTCACCAAGGGTGAGATCACCGCCGAGGAGTACGAGAAGTTCATTGAGAAGGAGATCCGTGACTGCATCGCCATCCAGGAAGAGCTTGGCCTTGATGTCTACGTACACGGAGAGCCAGAGCGCAACGACATGGTGCAATACTTTGGCGAGCGTCTCGATGGTTACGCTTTCACCACCCACGCCTGGGTCCAGTCCTACGGCTCCCGCTGCGTGCGTCCACCAATCCTTGTTGGTGACGTCTCTCGCCCAGCACCCATGACCGTCAAGGAGTCCAAGTACGCGGCCTCTGTCAGCAAGAAGCCAATGAAGGGCATGCTCACTGGTCCCATCACCTGTCTCCGCTGGTCGTTCCCTCGTGACGACGTCCACCAGTCCGTCCAGGCTCAGCAGCTCGCTCTCGCCCTCCGCGATGAGGTTGTCGACCTTGAGAAGGCCGGCGTCAATGTCATCCAGGTCGACGAGCCTGCTCTCCGTGAGGGTCTTCCTCTCCGCGCCGGTTCCGAGCGTGAGAAGTACCTCACCTGGGCCGTTGAGAGCTTCAAGCTTTCCACCGCCGGTGTCGAGGACTCCACCCAGATCCACTCTCACTTCTGCTACTCCGAGTTCCAAGACTTCTTCCACGCCATTGCCGCTCTCGACGCCGATGTTCTCTCCATTGAGAACTCCAAGTCGGACGCCAAGCTCCTCAAGGTCTTCATCGACGAGGCCTACCCTCGCCACATCGGACCCGGTGTCTACGACATTCACTCCCCTCGTGTTCCTTCCGAGCAGGAGATCAAGGACCGCATCGAGGAGATGCTGCAGTACCTCAAGCCCGAGCAGCTGTGGATCAACCCCGACTGTGGTCTCAAGACCCGCCAGTGGAAGGAGACGAAGGCTGCGTTGAGCAACATGGTCAGCGCCGCCAAGTTCTACCGTGAGAAGCACGCTTCCAAGTAAGAGGTCCGCCTCTTTGCTTGCGACTGTGTGATCCGGTCGGAATGTTTACGAGTTTCCTTTGTTACATTGGCGGGTGCGGCGGGCGACCTTGACTTGTCACAAGTCGATATCGCCAAAAGCTGGGGCAGCGACTCAACCTGCTGCTCCTTTGATCTTTTTCAACAAGTGATACCCAGAGAGAATTTTACTCAACGTCTTATTATGGTAGCGATGGAGTTCAACATGGGAAAATGGAAAATGGGGATTTGAAGGGCATGCATTTGCATGTCGTGATGGTTGCATGGTGGTGAGGTGTGAGGAAATGAGGGCGAGGAGATGCGAAGATGGGAATAAAAGTTCTAGATGTAAAACAGTTCAGGGACGGTATTTTAACACTCGTCGTCTTTGCTTGATGTGTCCCTTTCCGAACCATTATTGACTCGGTCTTCGAGCTGTGTCGTGACCGGATTGGAACAACGGTCTGCTATCCTGCGAGTGCAGTTCTGCTGGGTCTGCGAGTCGTGTGGTGTTCCGGCCGAACCTGGATCAATCGATCTCCGCGTCTTTCGAAGACAGAACACAGGCATTGTGCGATTGCAAATGAGGAATCTTGATGTTCCCATCCTGTCTTGCTTGCGAATCTCCAGGCTGTGGTCACCATGATTTCAAATCATCTCGCGTCGGGTCGAACGCATCCCCCAGCGGTCAGGACCTCGCTCCTCTCTCTCTACCTTACTCAAACAAGGTTTCTAGGTCTCCTTTCTCTTCTGCTTTCGCACTTTTTAATCCTACTCCCGCTCTATCATACTTACCATTCGACACAATTTGACATATTCGGCACTATGGAACCTCCACAACCCATACCAACCGTCTCACCCAACGCTTCCGCACGGATGATGGCTGCTCCTCGGAAACGCAAAGCCGTCGACCTTGGACGGCACTTCCGAGGAAGGAGAATATACCAAGCACGACATCTGTTTCGAAAAAAAAAGGCAAATGTGCCGGCTTGATGGAGTGCTTGGGAGATAGAGATATGTAGTAATAATGCTGTGTGCTGCTTTGTTCGCCTTGTCATGCTTCCTTTTAAACATGCTGACAGACACTACACTTCTTCGCTCGTATGCCGTACTGACTACCTTCGCACACTTCTCCGACTCCCAGCAGCAGAGAACAGCGACCTTGAGTCATACTGTGGCACACCTGCTCCTCTCACGCCACTGATTTGCGAGAGCTCAGGGTCAGGTCTGCTGCCGATTGTTGGAATCGATCGACTAGGTGGCAGAGAGACGCGGCTGCGCGGTGAATGAGAGGGTGGCCGAAACGGTGCGCTGACGGGATGTGCATTCTGGCTGTACTGGTTCTGTTGAGTGCTTCGTGAAAGGGGACCTCGGTCGACAAGGGCGAACGCTCTGCTGTCGAGCTGACGTCGAGACTGCGATGGTGGAGGCATAAAGTGCGAGCTTGATAGTCGATCGTAATTATGGTCGTTCCGGCGAGGAGCACTGCTACTCAGGGAGCTGAGCGGAGGAGGAGCCATCGAACCACGTACAGCCTCGGACTGACGTAAACTGAAATGGTCTCCTCGACTCGAAACGGCAGGTGGAGGGCGCCAGTCGTTGTCGAATACTGGACCTGAGGGCCTGGCACTCTGAGACGACTTTGCATGGCCTTTGAAGAAGGGACTGATCACCGATGCAGTAGGTGGATCTGCGATGCGGCGTCGCGCGGGCGACCTTTGCTGGTATGTGAAGCTAGGCTCGTGTGTTGCATTTGTCCGCAGCCGTGAGTCGGTCGACGGAGGGACTGGTTCCATCTCACGAGGTGCATGCATATCGCTCTGTTGTGCAGCCGTTCCATACGATGCATCGAAGTGATTGATCCTGGGGCGTCTTGTGGCGCTCGTGAGATTGGTGTCCAGTATACGGGCGACGGGATCATCCTCTTGATAGATGTCGTGCTCCCTCGGCTGCGGGTCTCTGGAACCCGTGTATTGCACGTCCTCTCGCAAGACTTGGCGGCTGTCATTGAAAGGCATGCGGGATCCATCGCTGGGAATCAATTTCCTCGCTTCAGAATCAAGTCTGGTATGGCCAATGCGGGATATGAGATCCCTTTGCGAGTGCTGAGGCGAAACGGCACCATATGCTGCCAGATACTGCCGACGAGAGTCTTCCGAAGGGACACCGTAGCTTCCCATTTGACGAAGATCTTGTGCTTTGGTCGGCAGGACCCTGCGCTGCTGCAAGTCCTCCCAAGGCGGCACGACAGAAGTCTGTGACGGTAAAGCCACGCTTTGTGGCGGCGGACGCGGGTATAGGTCTTGCGGAGGCCTCGTGAACTGTGACGCAAGACCTGATGGCCGTTGGCTAGTGAGATGTGTGCCATGTTCGAATCGCGTGCCAACGGACTGTGGCGGAGGCATACGACCAAGCCCAGACTGATGCGTGGTGTTGACAGAATCGGCTCGTGTATCGGCATAGGGATCGTAGTCTGACATTTTGCGCTTGTTTGAAGAAGAGCTCTTCTGTCGCCCTGCGATTGCTTGTCAGTCACGAGCTTGCCAACAAAGCAGGACTTCACCCCACCTGTGGTGACATTGCTGTCGTAAGAGCCGCCATGATCCGCTCGACTCTGCTGTCCATCTCTTATGGGGCCACTTGGCGGATCAAAAGCGTACTGCTTCAATGGGTAGTCGACGCCGAGCTCACGAAGTTGTGATCGCATAGCTGTCAGATCTCTGCATACTGGTCAGCACACTCCCTTTCTCAATTTCTGCTTATTCTCACTTCGCCATGTCCACAACGATACCCATGTAGTGTTCGATGCCGTCTTTTCGCTGGTTCCACTTCTCCAATCTGTTGGTGGCGTCTTCCAATGCCACCTTGCACTCCTCCAACTCTTTCTGTAGTGAAGTTTCCCGCTTTCGCCATTGCTTGCGCTCCTTTGCCAGCGCCGCTTCCATCGTTCGCTGCTTCGACTCGGCTGACTTGAAGATCTCCCGGACTTTTGTTGAATATCGGACGAATCTGTTGTATTGAAACTGCATTGGCATGAGCACTGACAAGGCATGGTGACGTGAGATGGTCTCACCCGCAAAGCATCCATTCCAGGTCCTTCAGCATCGAGCTTGATCGGCGGACAGACGAGCCAGTCGGATGGTATCACTCCATCGTATTCGCCAGGATGGACTCCGCGGATTGCAAACAGTTCGCGTGCGTTGAAGTCGTTCGATACTGCACATACAGGACATGGTGCTCGCGGACCGCTGTGCTTCGAGTGAAATGGCACAGCTGGAGGCATCGAATGTCAGTGATAGCTGTGATTCCGGGTCACCGTCCTCCTCACCTCCACCTTCAAGGTGCTTGCTGCAAAAGATGTGAGTGCAGGCACCCATCCACAGTCTGGCGACCGTGCCATTCTCTTCTCCATCACCACTGCTGAAGCCATGATTGCTGTCTTTCGTGGCGTAGATGTCCGACACTACAGCCTGGCAGACGTCGCAGCTGAAGATGATCTCCTCGATAGTGATGCTCTTGTCGGCGGTGGAATGGGCGGCGTGCGAGCCGTCAGACGGCACCATGGTAGGGCTGCAAGATGTGAGTGATGCATGAGAGAAGGAGGATCACAGAGAGGAGATGAAGTGCGATGCGTTGAGGTCGCGAGATGTTGAAATAAGGTTTAGGCGGAGAAGTGGAAGTCGCGTGGAGGGCTGTTTCCTCAGCTGGTCTCGAGGCCGCGGTTTTATGAAGTGTATCAGACAACCTTCATCACCTTATGGTCCTACGTGTGTGACGAATTGTGAAGATCTGTGCATGCTTAGTATATACACGGGTCAGACACCCGTCTCTTCATACACCTCATGTCTATATGAAAGTGCGGCACGGATATCTGAAAGATCGTTAGCATGCATTCTCCCAAAGGCTGCTCCTCCATCTCCAGATATACGTACGAATCGCCATAGGTCTGCTCCTCCGCCTCAATCAGCTTGTACCTCTTTCCTCCCTGCCTGTTCATTGATGGCGGAAGTGGCGGCAGGCCATCTGATCCCAACACACTCGCAAATGTACCCTTGTTCTTCTCGAAGTATGTGCTCAATCCCTTCTCGCCCTCCTGCTTGACCTCCACCAGCTGGTTCTTTCCCGCGTCGCCAATCTTCAACACGTCCTCTTTCGGCGCCGCCGCTGATCCCACGCTCAACAATCCTACCACATCCGGCTGCGTCACGACGGACAGCTTCGGATACGACCTGCGCACATCGCGCTTCCAGTACGGGTTGTCGGCGATGTCGGCGGCGGGTGTTGTCACTGCGTCGGTGTATTCAAGAGGATCGTTGCCGCCTGGCGGTGGGTTTCGGAATTGAGGGTTGAGAGGCACGCCGGAGGATCGCGCTGGGTCGAGAGCGAAGAACTTGTGTATTCTGCCCCAGATGCCGACAGGTTGGACAGTGTATTTCTGGAAGGGTTAGCTGGGCGGCTCGTGGAGGGGGATGGTCGAGGGTCACGCACTCCGGCAATGGTGGCTTTGCTGGCCGTCGAGACGACGCCCTTCACGCCTTTAGTAGCCATGGCTGCGGTGCGGGTGGAGAGGAGATATTTGTGCTTGCGCGCTGGAAGAGTTGTACTGCTGTTCAATGCCAAAGAGCGAGGTTGGCGACGCCAAGCATCGTCGGCTGGACTTGCCCGTTCAGCCGACTTCACTTCACCTGAACCGACGGCAACTTGAGGAGAGAGCATCACATGCCAGAAGTATACATCAACGTATCGAGATCCATCAACGCCTTCTCTTTGTCCAACATCTTATCTCTATCTGCTCTCGCAAGACACATAATCGAAGGCATGCCAGCATGACCACTGATCCAATGGCTGCCAGACTTGCACCCTTCTCTAAACTGCTTCCCGAACTCTCATCGGCGTTGAAGACATTCCAAGCATCGTCCTCCCGCTTTCAAGTCCTCAAAACAGTCCATCCATCCCACTCCGAGCCCATCAATCCCACAAGACCGTCAGACTCCGAATCTCCAAAAACACTCTTCATTCTCGATTCCTCCTTCAACCCGCCATCAACAGCCCACCTACATCTCGCACGTTCCGTGCTATCTGAATCCACATCTCCAAAACCTCATCGCCTCCTCCTCTGCTTCAGCACTCAAAATGCCGACAAAGCTCCCTCTGCTGCTTCTTTTCCGCATCGCCTGACGATGATGACAATCTTCGCCCAGGACCTTCTCAAATCCATTACCGACTCCACAGAATCCTCGTCAGACGAACCCGTTCCCATTGACATCGGCGTCACAAAAGCTCCATACTATACCGACAAATCTGCCGCTATTGAGTCCGACGGAGCAGAGTGGTACCCTTCCAAACCTCGGCACATCCACCTGGTCGGCTTCGACACCTTGACCCGCTTCTTCGCCGCCAAATACTATCAAGACTTTGATCCGCCTCTTTCGGCTTTGGAACCGTATTTCTCCGCTGGCCATCAATTGCGAGTCACTCTCCGTCCAGACGAGAAGTATGGTAGTGTGGAGGAGCAGCGGGCGTTTGTGAAGGATCTGGAGGACGGCGGACTGGAGAGTGTTGGTGGGAAGAGGGAGTGGGCGAAGGCGGTGGAATTGGTTGAGCCGAATAAGGAGGATGGGGTGAGTAGTACGAAGATCAGAACAGCGGCGAAGGAGGAGAGGTGGGAGGTCGTGGAGGGACTGTGCACAGAGGGTGTGGTCGGGTGGGTAAGGAGGGAAGGGCTGTATGAGGAGGACGCTGAAGGGAAGAAGATGGGCTGAGGAAATGGCGTTGTGGTGTTTGTGAGGCTGACACGTTGGGTCTGTATTCCACTGCACACACGTACTTCGAAGAACACTTTCTTTCTGACTTCCTGCAATATAGGCTATCTTCCACAGAGCCATCGATCTACGATGGAGGGCCTTGTACGGCACCGTTGCTTTTCTTTCCTAGGAATTGTCAAACGAGAGTCTCGTTGGTTGTAACGCTCCGTGCCTACAATCCTCCCTCCTGCGCTTTCTCAGCTTCGCCGTTGTCCACCTTGAAAACACGCTTGTCCGCCTGCCCGATACCCAGTCTCGCCTCTTCCTCCCTACACCTGGCTACTTCAGCCACGAGCTGTTTCACGCGCACGTCGCTCCCTGCGGAGTGTCGCATGAACTTTGCTGCTTCACGCTCCCAGAGGTCCGATACTGCCACCATGTCGTCCCTGTCCTTCTCAATCATCTCCAGCTCCATGCTGGATATGATTTCCAGCAAAACGAGTCTCGCTTGCAGCAGCTTGTTTTCCTTGCTCTTGTTGTCCGCGATTTCGCTCGCGCCAGCAACGGTACCTGCGCTGACAGGCTGCGTTGGCTGGGAGTTCCGGGCAAGAGGCTGTATAATCGCCATCTTGGTCAGCCGTGGTCTCTCAAGATATTGGGAAGTGATTGAGCTGACCTTGGGTGCAGCGGTTGAACCTTCACTGCGTTCAGCAGTATTGCGGCCGATCATGACGCCCAGGATGGCTGACACCATGATGAGGATCACGATGGTGCACAGGCCGGCGGCGAGCGAAACCGAATCGGAGTCTGTCGGAGTAGACATTTTGGGTGAGAATGTGGAGCGTGCTTGTCCCTCGACGGATGGGATGGTGAAGTTGTTAAGAGGAGGAGACGTTGTCTGGAGAGCGATGTATATCAGACGCTTTATGAAACGGACCTCAGCAGGATCCGGGCAGCACACCATCGATCGGTGCAGCACACCGCTTCAATGTGACGGAGATTGAGACGGAACCTTCATGCAGGCTCGCGCTGCGGACCAGGTAAGATCTAGCTCCAATGACGGGCTCCCGGCTTGGGTTACCAACAGTAAATGTGCGAACGGGAACACGGCAAGACATGACATAAGAGAGGCATCATTTTTAGACGAAGAACGACAGGTCAAAACGATGAGTGAACGGAGAGACGCAGAAAGCAAGGATGAAATCAAGAAGTGTTGATTGAAGGGTACAAACCCAATGTGAAAGGGGTTTGCCAAGATGAAACCGGACACATGCCGTAGCGCTCGCCGCTCCAATGGAGTGAGCACCGGGGCATTCACATAAGTCGGGGTCATTGCGACATCTCGCACGAGACAGCAGGAGACCGCATTGGCTGGCAGGTTGAATCCGCATGGCTGCAGACGGAAGGAGATTTGAAACGAGCACGGTTGGAAGGCAAACGGCATGATTGCACTACAAACCAAACGACCCAAGGCCGGCCATCACCAAGGTCAACGTCTCCGACTGGAAGGATTCATCCAGCTATCCGATCTCAAGTGCCGGCAGACGGTTGACTCCTTCCCATACTCCGCAAAAATCCGCCCCCGGGTTCTGCCTCTACTGCGCCTCTTCCCTAGCCTTCCTTGTGATCAGCCGATCATACATCGAGCCTGGTGATTTGGGAACATTGGCGATGAGTACACCATCAAACGCCGACTCAATGTCCTCGCTGCTCATTATAATTTCCTCGCCTTCGGAAAGGTCCAGTGCACTCCCGACGCCTTCTCTTCCGCTTGACGAGAGGCCATTGTCCAATTCAGGAGCTTCCAGCTCGTTGGATCCCGGAAGACTCCGAGTGCGTGCATTGTCTGTCTCGTATTCGTGCAGCGGATGATGAAGTGCTGTGGGATTGCGGTTGGCAATCAGGAAGCGTAACGTGTAGGTGAGGATGCCAAGACCGAAGCCGGATCCGAGGATGATGTATGTGATGTTCAGGTCTTTCAGGAGATCGGGGATGACTGAGAGGAGGAACATCCTGGCGTGGTTGCGATATGCCTTGGAAGGAGAAAAAGAAGAGGTGCAGATGATCTTTAGATACGCCTGAAGAGCTTGCTTCAAATGTGATTGCTTCCGCTGGATGGTTCCTGAATTTCGAGTAGACAGAACCGACGGGCCAACTCCACACTCGTCCTGAAGGGCATCCCAGTAGACGCAGAGGAAAGACAAAGGGGATCCACGAGGCCTGGCCTTTACTCCTTCTTCTTTGACTCCCCAGATCCCTCGTCCCTCTTCGCTCTGAGGAACAACTTCCCTTTATCATTGACCCCCACCTGATATCCCAACACCTCCATCTCGCGCCCGAACTTGCCGAATTCTTCTCCCATTGCCCTTTGAAGATTTTTGTCCCACTTCCTGCATGTAGAGCACTTCTCCGTCTGCGACTCACGCTTGAAAACCAGCCTTATATCTGGTTCCTCGACAACTATAGCTGGTCTCAGGTCGAAAATGCTCATGGCGCGCTGGATCTCCAGCATACGCAGCTTGAGACGAGCTTTTCGCTCTTCTGGAGTCTTCTTGTTCTTAGACTGTGATACTGTAGATCTCTCCTCAGCCTGATGCGTCTCTACCCTGCCTCCTGCTCAGTCGCTCCGCAGAGACTCTTCACACGTGACGTAATTTGACTTCCTTCCACTACTACACCACCTTCCTTCCACTACTACTGCTACCTTCCTTCTTGTATATAGGGCTGCTCGAGTCTTCTGCGGAGCGCCTAAGGAAAAACGGCTGAAAAGTGACGTTTCTAAATACCGCTTAATGTATAGAGGAATTCACTACTTCTTAAATACTACAACAGCTAACATATATATAGTTAAACCGCTTTTAGGCTGCTCTAGAGTTTCTAACGCTGCATAAAACGATACACACTTTGCGACAATTAAATATAAGATGCGCTATAGGTTTCTAGTATTCGTAACATAGATTTTAGCGTCTTTAAGTGTCTATCGATAGGTATCTAAGATTAGGCACGAACAACACATCTACTACAACTACGACATACGAGGAGCCTCTCTAACACCTGTAGAAACCTATCGTAGTATTCGCATAAGCGTGCGACGACGTTTAATGCCTATTCTAGCCTCCTGTCGATATCGCCTTACCTGCACTAATATAGACAACTCGATAATAACAATATCGTTTCTAACCGAACAAATTATATCGGTATAGCTATAGATAATATGCGGACGTATACTATGCGTTTTAGGGGTATAGCTATATTATATCGAGTGTTCTTATATCGAGAGGCAGTCTGCAGTAATTAAACTATTAGCGAGTGTAACGGTAACGGCGACGGTAACGGCGACCGCAACTACAACTACGACCGCAAGGTGTTTGCTAGTAACTTTTACGTCTAAGTAAACGCGCAGATACGCACAGATGTCGTCGGAATGCACAGGCTCCTTTAGTAGTGCGGGCCGCCCTTAATTGCTTAGTCGTTTAGTTGCTAAATTCTTTGCGCTTCTTCGTAAATTAGATCTCTAGCATCGACACTACTATCCCTTATCTTATCCTTTCTAACTCGACTCGATAGCCTATATGCACAGCCCTTGCAATAGTCGGTAACAAACCTGCAGGCTCTGCAAAGTAGTAGCGAGTAGTAGCAGCGCAGGCTAAGAAGAAAGCAGCTAAGCAACCGGAAGCGCCTTAACTACTACGTATTACTAGAAGATCCGGTATTAGTCGATCCGAGCTATAGTAGAATATTACGCGCCCTTAAGAGCCGGATGCGGATGCTAATAATATAGAATAGGTAGACTACTATAGTTAGCGATACGAGGGCATTAAGGATATAGTACTCGAGGAGTTGCAGATATTAGTAAACGATACGTGCAACGACTTGCGTGCGCTACTATTTTAGAGGAAGATTATCGCGGACGGACTTAAGCTAATTCTAGATATGTTCTATCCTAGCAAGGGCTTTAAGCCGTTATAGTTCTAAGTCGATTGCTTATATACGCTAATCTTTGCTAAGAAGGATGTATTAGCTATTATAAGTATTCGCTGCGCTTTCTGCGCTTCCTGTTATTAGAAGCCTTTACTAATCCTAGTATAGGCTAAAACCGGCGAAGGCAAGAGCATGCTATACTAGGGCTTCTATATATTAACAGGCCGGGTAGTTGTTTAGATTATCCTACTTAGCCGCATTAGTAATAAGCAAAAGTCCGATATCGACATAGCTATACGCGAGATACTAAGGGCTGTAAAGGTAGCGCTTATTACGGCTAAGACTCTAAGAGACGATCTAAAGCTATACGAGAAGATTTAAGCCGGCTAGTTCGGATATATTATCTTAAGCCCCGAGCAGGCGATGCGCAACACCTTCCGACTCGCGCTAATTAAGATAAGCGATACCGTCGGCATGTTCGCGATTAATAAGGTCTATATCGTGCAGAAATAGGGTGTCTAGTTCCGCAAGGAGTATACGCAGATCTATGCGTTACGTAAGGTAGTGCCCTAGGATACTATCTAGCTCGGCGTATCTGTAACACTCGCAGCTAAGACAAGGGAGTATATAAGAGAGTTCGGTAGCTTTTGTAAACTCGGAGGAGCGGCGTATATAACTAAGGTTATCTAGGCTAGCATCGACAGGACCGACATCTTGTATATCTTAAGTAAGCTGCCGGAGAATAACGCTAGCTACAAAAAGCTGTACTTTATACTACGTAATGTAGTCGACCCGGAGACTAACAACCTAATACCTAAAAAGATTAATAAGAGCTTAATCTTCGAGGATAGCCGCGGCGCAATCGAGGACATAACCGAGACGTTAAGGTCCTAGCTAGTAGCGATAACCGAGAAGAACGCTAATCTAGCTTAGAGATATCGCTAGGGAAAAGGCGGTCGTCTTAACGTCTTTAATATTATCTCGTAGTATATAGCTCTCGTCCCTCTATACGACTAGGATTTAAGATACAACAAGTACAAGAAGCTAGACTCGCTAATCCGCATTATGTGCAGCACGCCCTCTATATCGCTCGGCTGCAATATTAGCGATATTATATAGGTTATTGTGTAGAAGCTACTAATTAATAAGGATATCGACGACATCGTGCAGAAGTGTAGCCGGTGCGTTCGGAAGTAGGGCTTATACGGATACTTCGTCTAGTTCTACCCGTAGTAGATAGACGATACTTCTAGGCAGGTTCTAGCAAAGTCGAATTATCGCTCTACTATAGCGCGAGAGGGCGAAGACACTACTAACCTATACTAGCGAGAGCCGGCACAGCTAACCTAGTATACCGCCTTCCGTTAGAGTAGACTGCGCAACGTACTCGCACTAGGTAAGGATCTAGTCGCAGATTCCGACTTAGATTACGAGGAAGGTCTAGCTTCGAAGAAGAAGAAAGACTAGACTAAAGTGCAGATAGAGCGGCGCGACAAGATGCCGAGTATCCTTCTTCTATATGTTAATAGCTAGTATCTGCAGATCCTACTCTGCTACCGTAAGGTAACTAACGAGCACTACGAGGAGCACCTAAAGCTATATAAGTCTAAGCCGGTAGAGCCGAGCAAGTATTGCAGCATATGCAATCTAGAGTTATTAGAAATAATCGAGTAGGATAAGAAGCTACTAAAAGTCTAGCTTTCGAAGAAACCGCTAAAGGCTAATAGCAAGCAGGCGTTCTTCTTACTAAAGCTGCAGCGAATCTTTAGTCGGATAGTAGAGCAGAAATGCAAGTAAGACCCTAAGAACAACTTCCGCAATCTGCTCGCCTACTTGCCGCATAATCTGCTTATCGAGGACAGGTTTGTGTAGGAGCTCTGTAATGTAATCCGTTACTAGTCTCTTAAGAAGCCGGATAGCGATAACGACGAGCTAACTAGGGAGGATATTAAAGAGGTAGCTCCGGATTTTGCGAAGTAGCATACCGAGGGCAATAACTAGCGCAAGATCGACATTAACCTCCGACTGCTAGTAAGAGAGATTACTAAGGTAGCGCCTAAGGTGTTTAAGAAGCACCGCAAGCATCTAGACTAGAAAGCAAAGAACAAGGCTAAGAAGGCGAAGGCGGCTAAGCGCAAAGCTAAGGGCAAGGGTAAGGGCAAGTAGCTAGTATCGAAAACCTAGCAGGCTCCTAAGACTCTAGCTACTCGTTAGGGTGCTCTCTCTTAGCGTACAGAAGGCTTAGCCGCGGAGGCGACGCTATTAATATAGACGCTTAAGAAGTCTAATAGTATAATGCTAGACAAGGAGCTAGATCGAGGTCGTTTAACGACTAAGAGTAGTAGTAGTAGCAGTAGTAGTAGAGGGAAGGCTAAGAAGCGTAAACAAACGCAGGCGATAGAGGAAGAGGCTCGTGCTAGCTATATGCCGCGCGTTAGAAGTCCTTACGAAAGCTAAGGACATAGACTAGACTATTACCTTAAAACTCCTATTGCTAGTGCATCTTCTACTAGCCCGACAACTGCTAGCCTATTAACTACTAGCCTATCGACGACTGCCTCTACGGCTGCTAGCCTATCTACTACTCCTTAAACTCCTGCTATGCTATCGACTCCTTAAGCTACCCTAGCCTAGGCAATAGCGAATGCTCGTGCGGCTAACTAGACGGTTCGAAGTAGTAGTCGCAGCAGGATACCTTCTAGAAGAGTCCTCGAGAATAGGGCAAACGCGGCTAAGTTCGGCGACGGAGGTAACGGCGAGGACTAGGAGGTTCGAGACGAGAGTCTAATACGTCGTCGCGGTAGAAGGTAGATTTAGGTCGGAGTTTATATATATATATATATATATACTCGGAGATTCGTAGAAAGGATAGCTTACTTCTATAGACGACTCGTTCTAGGATCCGGTAAATAGCTTGCTTTATTACGTATATTTTAGATTAGTTAATAGTTATGCGATAGGATAGTTATATTAGGGCATAGGAAGGAAGTAATAGCGGCAGCGACCGCCCTTGCGTAGATAATTAAATTTTGCGCGCAGATTTTATTACGTCTTCGTAGTTCCCTATTAATATCGTGTCGCGTCCTATTTCTCTTAATATAATAACTCGACTTTACCGCGACAACTCTCTACTTAACGATTTAATCTGCAACGACTGCGAAGAACGACTGCGACTAAATTCCTACCTATCTTACTACTACTGCAATAAATTCGAGCCGGAAATCTAAGAATTAATTCTATAATACGCTAAATTTCGCGTATTACGGAATTAGACTTAATACTAGAATCTTATTACTAGCTAGATCTGCCCTCTAACTCTAGCCGCTGCTAGGAACTGTGTTTATAGAGCCTTAAACAATAAAGGAGAAGATGCGAAGGACAACGGTAGTAGATTAGGACTAGTAGATTAGGGCTAGTAGTTTAAGACTATAGATAAAGACTAGCACTGCGATGCATATAATAGACAAAACTATCTACGTGCATAGCTTGCTATCGTAAACGTAGCGAGCACACCGCTTTACGTTCGTTAACTTAGCTATATCTTCTGTATACTTCCGGCACGTCGCAAAGCCTATCTGCTTATAGCGCGTATAGCGCATACTAACTACTCTATCGTCGGTCTCTTCGATACGAGCGACGTAGACTAAGGACCTCTTATAGGCATTATTCGCATAACCCTAAGCCTGCGGTAGTATTAGCAATTACAATGCAGGATAAGCTAGACTAGACTAGACTAGAAGAACATACTAAGGGAGCAATAGACAACCTATAATATACCGTAGACGAGGTGTTCTACGGCTAATACGGCGTAGTGCCCTTATTATAGCTACCTGTTATATCTGCCTCCGCCGAATACTAAGGTATAAGAATACGTAGAATCTCCTCCTTCCGAGCACCTGTCGCTGTGCGAACGAACCTGCTAACGACCCCGAGGGAGAAGAAGAAGATATTAATAAACAAATCCGTAAGGAAGAGGCCGCTCCTAAGAATGCTCTCCTAAAAGCCCGGGTACCTGTTCGGCTAATATAGAGCGATATATAGCTCGTAATGCTAGATTCTATAGGTACGAAGAATAAACGCACCTAAAGAGCTATAGTTATACCGACATCCCTAGAATAATCTACGAATTTAAGGGAGCTCTTACCCTAGG